>CAUYQG010022716.1:0-35161 GCA_963574415.1 Tarsius wallacei
ATGAAAAAACCCAGAAGAACAAAGGAGCAAAAATCAACAGCAAAATTAAAAGATAAACACTCAGTGGGCTCGGTGGCTCAGCCTGTAATCCCATACCTTGGGAGGCTGAGGTGAGTGGACTGCCTGAGCCCGTGGGTTTGAGACCTGCCTGGGCAACATGGCGAGACCTCATCTCTACAATAAATCAAAAATTAGCTGGGTGTGGTAATGCGTGCCTGTAGTTCCAGCTACTTGAAAAGGTGAGGTGGAAGGATCACTGGAGCCCAGCAGGTCGAGGCTGCGGTGACCGGGAGTGGCCACTGCACTCCAGTCTGGGTGACAGAGTGAGACTCCAACTCAAAAAAAAAAGATAAAAACTCAATCATTCACATACAAACATAAACAGAGAATGACAAATAAAAGCAGAAAGAAACGGAGAAAGAAAATGAAAAAAAAATTGGGAGGGGATACAGGTCAAAGCCTGTATATACATTCATGCACAAAGGAAAAATATTTTAAAAATAGATGAACTAACAAACAGTTCAGAAATTTTTAAAATTAAAAAATAATTGAAAATTTGAAAAAACAAAACAGAACAAAACAAAGGCAAAAAAACCTGTCCTCTCCTCTTGTGGCAGGCTCTATAGTTATTCCTCTAGTCAGATCTCTCCTGCGGAGCCACTTCTTTCACTCTCTCCTCCGGGAGTGGAGCAAGGAAGGAGGAGGGGCAGTGAGGTGGGTGGGGCTCTGGTGCTCCCCTCCCACTTTCCTATGGTCAGGGAGATCTCTGGTGGGGATGAACAGGATAGTCTCTTCCCCAGGTATGTACTCTCATGAGGTTGCCCCAGTCAGACCTATCCCGGAATAGGGTTCTCCTATTGCCACTGATGTCCAAGCTCTGTCTGGATTTGTCCCTCTCATTCGTGACCCAGCACTGTGGGTCTGATGTTCAGAGGATTGCTGGGGAGGAGGGTGTTTGGGTCAGCCGGGACTCACCACTGATCTCTCTGGAGTTCCTCCTCATCCTTTTCTGGCCACACCCTTTGTCCAGCGGTTGGACAAAGGTAGAGGGTGGGGCACCTGGAACTCAGCACTCTCAGGTCCCTCTGAAGTTTGCACTATCAGGGTATTTCCTCTGGACCACAATCCAGCCCTGAGTAGTTGATCTGCCATTCACAGAGATTGGATCTCTGGGCTGTGTCTGCAGTCCCTTCCAGTGCCTTGCTAGGTTTCTCTCCTATTACAATGGTAAAGGAGTGCCTGGAGCAATTGTTTGCATGTTGCTTAGGTAACAAGTTGGGGGCTGGTGGGGGAGCTGGTTGGAGAAATGCAAATCTCTGCCTGGAAAATGGCTGCCATGGGCGACTTCTCACCAGGCATATATTTCTCTCTCCGGATTCCCCCATGCTCTCTCTCCAAAAATCAAATCCTGTGCTCCAGTAGGTCCAGTATGCCAGGTGATGGTGTTCGCCTGGTGCCAGGTGCTGGGAATCCTCTGAATTCAGCAGGCTTTTATCAGGCACATTCGCACAGGCAGAAGACATTTCTGCCGGTTCTTGGGAGCTGAACTGTAATTTCAGGGCGGTGGGAGGTTGCAGTCGCCCTCAGAAGGGAGACCCGGGTGCAGGCAGCAGAGTATCCCCTCAGCTGGACTTTCACGCTCCCACCAGTGCCCGCCTACTCACATGGAGTGTCTTTATTGTCACTTGCCTCCCCAGAGATTTTTACTGCCCCACCTGTCGGCTGCCATCTTAATCTCCTCCCCACAAAAATAGTTTCAATTAGTCACTATATTCATCTTTTAAATCCTAATTTTTTTTCTATTTTATTGGATTTTATTTCATTTTATTTTTTCTTTCTTTATTTGTTTCTTTCTTTTTTTTTATTTTAAAGATGTAGGATACAATTCAGGGTTAGGCATACAAATGTTCATTATGCAGGTACCCTTGATGAGATGTGTTCCCCTGCCCTTACCATCATATAGACTTAAATGAAGTAAATAATTTGCAAATTCATTTTTAGTTAGGAGAGATTACCTAGAAATTCAGCACTTCCTCATACAACAATTAGAGAAATATTTATAGAACTATAAAAAGCTTTCACCATCAGGGTAGTGGGGGATGCTGACATCTGGCTCTAATTATGAGTCTCAATTTGGAAATGGCTCTTGTGTAGAACAGAATCCTCAGGAAACAGTATCCTTTCTGTCTCTAATAAAAACATCATAATCTCTTCAAACACACAGCTCAGAGACACGAAGGGCTGATCAGCTAGTCAGGGAATCACAAGGTATTTGTGGTTTTATAATTTTTCATTCAACATTTTTCATTCAAATATCCCCATTACAAGAAGGTGGATTCCACTCTTCCCGGTTAATACTGTTTCACATGTCATGCTTAGTAAAAGTACTGATTTCAAGTCGTATTTTAATTCAGCAAAAGGACATGTTGCTAATACACTGGCACTGTTTCATTATATGTAAAAGGTTTCTTAAGAAAAGATGTATAACTTTGTTTTTTCTTTAATGAAGATTCAACCAAGACTTTTAAACTTTGAAATTGTTACTTCATATTTTTAATACTGTCTGTGAAATAAAAAACAGTCATTTGATCTATTGTCATTTGTCTATATTTCAGCACTTTGGTTTCCCAAGCTTTGTGTTTAGGAGCTATGCTATTCTAAACAACTGTATGTTGTAAATTACACATAAACGTCTGTATATTTACGGCACATTATTAACTAATATTAGCACATATCCCCATTTATCATAAAACTAATCTCATATTTCTTTTATTAAGAATATATTTTGTAAAACCATGTATAGTAGCTAATATAATACCAATCTGTATTCTGCCACAGAAACAAAGAGAGTTCTAGGTACTCCAGAATATGCTTTAATATAGTCAACTGGAACTTTAAGAATGTTTGGAAAGGAAAGAATAAATTTGTAGATAAAATGGGGGAAAAAGCAAGCTTTCACTTAAGTGAATTAATAATGCTGCCAAAATTGCTCACTAAAACAATGAAAAATAAATTAAAAATGAAAATCTTTCTATATCATCATGTAGTTATTGATAAAAACTTATCATCAAGTACCAACAAAGGATATGCATTCCTTTAAAACAGAATAAATAATTTATAAATAATTTAACTGTTTAAGGATAGTTGCATTTACCAAGAGACACAATGATTATTTTCAATCAGATGAACATTCTTTTTTGGCCATTAAGGCACTCAGCAGCCAATAATACCACTTACTTTAATTAGTAATCCCCCTTAGTCATTTTGCAGTTATATGTGATGTCAGTTAAAAATAATTTTAAAAGGGACTGGGCACAGTGGCTTATTCCTATAATCCTAGTACTTTGAGAGGACAAGTTGGAAAAATCACTTGGACCCAGGAGTTTGAGACCAGACTGGGCAACTCAGTGAGACTTCATCACTGCCAAAATTTGTCAGATGTGGTGGTACATGTATATAGCCCTAGCTACTCGGGAGACTGAGGCAGAAGGATCACTTGAGTCCAGAAGATCAAACTGGCATCGCACCTCTGCACTCCAATCTGGATGACAGAGTGAAACACTGTTTTAAATAGTAGTAGTAACAGTAATCATAATCATAATAAATCATGTGGAGCAAATAACTTTTCAAATGCCATAAAATAATGATAATTAGGGCTTAAAATGATGAAACAGAATCCTTTATAATTTTGTAAGGAGGACAACAGTGAAATGTACATTCATGTAAAAACAAAGCTTCACAATATATAAAGCAAAAACTGACAATACCAAAAGGAGAAACAGAGTCACAGCTTACCACTTTAACACACTGGGTTCAGTTATTGATAGAAAAAATAGCAGGTATATAAAACATCTGTAAAAATATACAATACTTAAAAAATGCTGCCAACAAATTTGACCCAATTGACACCCAAAATGGCATAACAAATTATTTCAAGTGTACATAAAATCTTCAAGTGCACATGGGAGTAGCTTATATGGTGACCCACACACCAGTTTTGAAAAAGTAAGTGCTTGAAATCACACAAAACATATTCTATAGTTGCAATCTTAACAAATTCACACAATGATATTTAAAAAGAAACCTACTGATCTTTGGTCTTTGAATAATAGATGTTAAATGTCTCTGTAAAGATTTGATCATCTATCTATAAATATACTCTTTCATGATCAAGAAAGGTGGTAGAGTCTATTTTAAATGTAAAAATAAATCCATATAATATATGATATCAAAGGAGAAACATCATGTGATCTTCTCAACTGATGTAAAAAATACTTTTGGCAAAATGATAACATATATAAAAATGGTCATTATTTCTAAATTGACCTATAGACATAATACAGTCCCTATCAATCCTCACATGTTTATTTATAGACATTAGCAACTTGAGTCTAAGATGTATATGTGGAAGTAAAAAAACTCTGTAACAACCAAACAATTTTGCCAAAGATTGTGGACATGAATATCTTAAATTGTTGGATATTAAGATTCACATGAAACTACAACAATAAGTTAATGTGACGATTGAATAGCTACAGACACAAACAGATTCAAGTCTGCAGAAATAAATTCATGCATATACAATAAATTCATTTCCAGAATGATTTTAAGGAACTTAATTTGGTAGAATAGCTATATTTTTGGCTGCATTTTTTTGTTTTGTTTTATAAAGGTTATGCTGTAAAAAACAATTGCAAAGAAAGTATGATCTGTGGTTAAAAAGAATGTTAATGAACAGAAAATAATAGAGAGTGCAGTTAGTCATTGAATGTGGTGCTTGGGAGTGTCGAAAAGTCCCAGCCTTTCCAAACTTGACTTCTCCACTTCATTTCTATTTGTGCCAAATAGAAATTCTAACATTGAAAGAAAGGTCTTAGACAATAACTGATGCTCAAAAAGTCTATTCTGGCACTGCTCTTGCATGACTGATAACAGGAATAGGCCAGCGTCTTGAGCCAGATGTGTCAGAAAGTCAGAAGACTGACTGACCAGTAAGACCTCTGTGTAGAGATCATTCTCAGAGTCTAGGGAATCTCTCACCCTTTCTTATACTTGTATGCAGACTTGGTCAGTTACTGGGTGTTTCTTTCATAAAAGGAGTTTAAGCTATTTTTGTCAGAGTAAGCTTTATTTCAAAGTTCCTGAAAGTTGCATCTATGCCGAGAAGATTTTATCTCCTGGAAATCCCTGAGTCAGAACTGTAAATCTCTAGGACAGATGGCATCATACTGCTAAGTGACATGTAGTGTAGGTCTTAGGAGACACTTGAGTAACCCTTATGGCTATCATTGGTATCAAAACTACTGTATGTCTCTTATAGTAAATTACAGTGAAGTATCCCAAAGTAGTTCAAACTGAAAATATTCTTCTTTACAATATTGATGTTCAGACAACATTTAAACAGAAAAATTTCTTTTATATCATAGTACACTCAGGAAATAACTCAATGTGGATCACAGACCCAGAAATAAAAGATAAAGCAAAGCAATTTCTAAAAAATAAACAAAAGGTCTACAACTTCGGTATAGGCAAATAATTTGGAGAACTTAAAACAGCTACCATAAAAATAATTAAAATATAATAATTTGAACTTTTTCAAAATAAAGCCCTGGACTTTGCAAGATGAGATAAATAAAATATTATTAATTAAATGCTATTATAAATTGTAAATCACAAACATACATATGCATATAGATGGTAGGTGCATAACAAAAACATATTCATTATATATAAAACCTTCAAACTTAATAAGAAAAATAATTATCAAATTTGAAAATATATTAATATCTAAGAAGATCATGAAAATATACTCGATACTAATCAGCAGGGAATAATTATTGAAACCTCAAGAAATAAGACTATCTATAATAAAAGATAAAACATTGTCAATATTTAATTTTTCAAGAATGTTGAGCAACCAGAATCTTTATCCATTGCTTGTGGGAATGTAAAATTGTATAATCATGTTGATTTAAAGATGACTAGCATCTTTTAAATTTAATATATATAATTATTATGGGATTCAGCAATTTCACTCCTATGTATATGTCCAAGAATTAAAAATAAGTATCTATAAAAGATTTGTTCACAAATGTTCACAGTAGCTTTATTCTTAGTCAATCCAAACTGGAAATACTCAATCATCTACCAAAATCTCAATGGGTAAACACATTGTATGTTCACACAAAGAAACACTATACAGCAGTAAAAAAGAATAAACCTAAAATACCCCAAAGAACTAACTGAACAAATGAAATGAGACCCAAAATAGTACGTACTGTAAACATCTATTTGTTTGAAATAACAGGATAAGGCAAAGCTAATCTACTTCAATAGAAATTTTAACACTGTTTTTGTGGTAAAGATTAAGGGAATTTACACATGAAGTCTCATTCATAGTTATGTTCTCTTTCTAGATTGATAGGATGGTGACATCTGGGAACAATTATCAAAACCTAATTAAAGTATACATTCAAAACAAGTACATTTTATCTCATGTTGATAGTCTCTCAAGTTGATTTAATTACCAAAAATACATAATAATTCTGTATAATCATTGAATATTAAATACTAGAACCATGATGAAGAATTATTGAATTATGTAAAAAATTATTGTTATATAATAACACTAAAAGCACAATACTAATATTAGGATAATTAGTATTTGGCAAATTAACTTAAAAAATAATTAAAATATGTTATAGTTAAAACAAATTCACATATGTACTTCAAATATTTTTAGTTAAGTTAAATAAAGAGTCTGTCATTAGTCAGTTTTTTTTTATTGTACGAACAAGACCTTTCCACTACATGTGGTTCTGCTAATTTGAGTTTCACATCACTTTTCTTGCATGATATGAATTTTAAAGTGTCATAAGATAATTAATTTGAATTTTTTGTAGAGATTGTAAGAATTAAAAGATATTACAAAATGAGAACAGATCTTTCCAGATATTACAATATTTTCCTAAGTAACTTACATTTATTTCACTCATATCAAATTTATATTTTTTAAAACCTCTTTACATTTAACTAGTTTTCATAGAAACAACATAATGGAAAATGCTTTCCATTAATTCTGCACTGTAAATAATGTTTTACTAATCACCTAATAATGATAACAAGTACAACTGACATTAACTGGTTGAGAAATTAATAAAGATAATTTTTGGAGAACACAAAAGTATATAAACAGACTTGATTTTCAGTTTGTATTCATTTTGGTCTAAAGAGCTATCATAGACTTAAATTTTACTGCAGATCACAAATAACTGTTTTTGTTTGTTTGTAATTGTCAATATCTCTGTTAAAAATTAAAACTACAAGCCATCAAGAGAGTGGAAAGACAGCCCACAGAATGGGAATAAATATTTGCCAACTGTATATCTGACTAAGGTCTAACATTTAGCATCTACAAAAAACTCAAATGTGCTGAAAAGAAAAAAAAAACAGACAGCCCTATTAAAAAGTGGGCAAGATATATGAATAGACACATCTCAAAGACATTTAAACAGCCAAGAGATACATGAAAAAATGCTCAGCCTCACAACCCATCAAAGAAATGCAAATTAAGACTATACTGAGATACCATCTAACTCCAGTCAGGGTGGCCATCATCACTAACTCAGGAACAACAGATGCTGAAGAGGATGTGGGGAAAAGGGAATCCTTCTACACTGTTGGTGGGTGTATAAACTAGTACAATTTCTGTTGATAACAGTGTGGCAATTCCTAAAAGATCTAAAAATTGACCTTCAGTACAACTCAGCAATCCCCCTTCTGGGAATATACCCAAGGGAACTCAAATAATTCTATTAAATAGTTACCAGCACACACATGTTTGTTGCAGCATTATTTACAATAGCAAAAACATTGAACCAACCATGCTGCCCATCGAAAGTAGACTGAATTTTAAAAAAATATATATATATGGTACATATACATGATGATATATTATGCAGCCATTAGGAAGGACAAAATTATGAACTTTGCAGCAACTTGGATTAATGTAGAATCTATAATACTCAATGATCTATCACAGAAACGAAGAACTGAACATCACATATTCTCACTCATAAGCAGATCGTGAACAATTATCATAATAATATAAGAAAGGGATTGGCAGTAGTTGGAAACTGCCAGGGGAGTTAGGAGCACATAATATCAATAAACGTACCTGATCTTAAACCAGGTGAAGTGGGGACCAAAGGGAAACCCAAACTTTACCTGTACTATGACCACTTATATACCTAATCGTGAACTGTACACCAGGTCTTTAAAATGAAAAGGCATATCTTAAAATAAAAAAGAAAGAAATTAGTATCTTAAAAAAATAAATGAATAAAAATTAAAACTAAAAAAATTAAGTATTCATTTATTTAAATAATATTAATTTAAATTATTTATTAATTTATTAATTTAAATTATATTAAACATTGATGGTTAATATAATTATCAAATATTACATAAAATTGCTAATTTTTTGAAATAATTAGTGAGAATATCAGCAATCTTTTATTTCTTTTTCTTGGCAAAAAATGCTTAATAGAAGGCTACATTTTAATATTTGCTCATGAAAGTAATCTCTTGTTATGTGTTATATTACCAGAGATACATTTTTAAAAACTTCACATACAATATACATAGTTGAAAATGGGAGCAGTTTTTTAAATTTTGTTCATACTATGTTGAATATTTATTTATTTTGTATTCCTATGATGTTGAATATTCATTGATGTTGAACACTGAATATCACAGTACATAGTAAGTATAACACTATAAGAAAACATACCAAAGTGTAGTTTATTAAAGGTTAGTTTCAATGTAGAATCTGAGCCCATATAACACATTTTCTTACTCTTTTCTTAAAATTTATCAGTCAATCTTGCAATTTGAATAGGTATTTTAGTCATGAACGAAAGTGTAGCTATAAAAACTCATCAGTTGGAAAATATTGAAGAGATACGGGTCTAATTTCACTTTCTGCGTGTGGTTACCCTACTTTTCCAGAACCACTTATTGAAGAGACTGTCTTATCTTCAATGTCTTATCTGCACTATGTTTTTGGTGCCTTTGTCAAAAATGAGTTGACTGTAATTGAGTGGATTTATATCTAGGTCCTCTATGCTGTTTTGTGGGTCTAAAAATAGTAAAAATATGGTATGATTTAAATAATTCACATGTATTCCTCAAATCTATGTGTCTGTTATTGTGCTAGCTCCATGCTGGGCTGGTTACTAAAACATTGTATTAATTTTGAAGTCAGATAGTGTGATGTCTCATGCTTTTTGCTTTTTCCTCAGTATTGCTTTCCATATTCAGGGTATTTTGTGATACCATATACATTTTAGGATTCTTTTATCGCTAAGAAAATTTTATTGGTATTTTCATAAAGATTATATCTAATTTGTAAATTGCCTTAGGTAGTATTATCATTTTAATAATATTAATTATTCCAATCCCATGAGCATAGAATAAGAATATCCTTTCATATTTTTGTGGCTTCAATTTTTTTATTAGTGTTTTATAGTTTTCCATATATAATATATATAAGATTATATTATATTATCTATCATCTATCTATCTATCTATCTATCTATCTATCTTTAGCATCTTTGGTTAAATTGATATTTAGGTATTTTAATTATTTGCATCTATTGTAGCTGAAACTGTTTTGTGGATTTCCCTGTCATATTATTCACTGTTGACATATATAAATGCCACTGAATTTTGCATGTTGATTTTGTATCATGCAACTTTGCTAAATTTGTTTATAAGTTCTGACAGTTTTTTGGTCGATTCTTTATATTTTTCTAAATATAAGATCATGTTGTACCTATACAAGGCTGATTTGACTTGTTTCTTTCCAAATTCAATGCTTTTTATTTCTTTTCTTGTCTGAATTCTCTGGCTAGAGAGAATTCAGCACTATGTTGAATAAAGGAACATCCCTGTCTTGTTCCAGATCGAAAAGTTTCCAATTTATTCGTTTACTGTAAATTTTTCTGTGGGTTTGTCATACACGGCCTTTATTATTTTGAGGTATTTTCATTCAATACCCAATTTTATCATGAAGGGATGTTAAATAAAACTTTTTATTATAAAACAATGCAGAATTTCATTTAATGCTTTCTCATCTATTTATTTATTTTTTATTTTTATTTATTTATTTTTTTTCAGTTGGAGTCTCACTCAGTCGCCAAGACTGGAGTGCAGTGGCCGCTCCTGGGCACCGCAGCCTCGCCCTGCTGGGCTCGGGCGATCCTTCCGCCTCAGCCTTCCAAGTAGCTGAAACTACAGGTGCGCGCTACCACGCCCGGCTAATTTTTTGATTTATTGTAGAGATGAAGTCTCGCCAAGTTGCCCAGGTGGGAAGGAGGAGACAAACCTCGCATCATTTCTTTTCAAAGTGTCCAAGTAAAGTGAACACTTTAGGGTGACTAAATAGTTATTTCAAATAGCTGGAACTACAGATGCACGCCACCACATCTGGCTAGTTTTTGTGATTTTTTTGTAGAAACGAGGCCTCACCCAGTTGCCCAGGCTTGTCTCGAACTCCCAGGCTCAGGCAGTCCTCTTGCCTAGGCATCCCAAAGTGCTGGGATTACAGGCTGAGCCACAGCACCCATCCAGAATAATTGTTTTAATGTGTTGAATGTGTTTTGCTTTTATTTTGATGACTTTAGCATCTATGTCTTCCAGTAATATTGGTTTATGGTTTTCTTGCTGTTGTCTAGTTTTGGTGTCAGGATAATGCTAGCCTCATAGAATGAGTCCAAAAGTACTCCTTTTCAAGTTTCTTGGGGAGTTTGAGAATTATATTAGCTCTTCTTTGTATATCTGGTAGAATTCAAAAGTGAAGTCATCAGGTTTTGGGCTTTTCTTTTATAAATAAACTATTTCTTTTATTATGCCCTCAATCTCATTATTAGTTATTGATTTGTTGAGGTTTTTCCATTTCTTCATAGTTCAAACTTGGTAGGTTGTATATGTTCCAAAATTTATCAGATTTTTCCTAAGTTTTCTAATTTGTTGGCATACAGTTGTTCATAATTGTCTCTAATGACTATTTGTATTTTGTGACTTCAGTTGTTATATATTATTTAAATTTTGCATGTTTCTTAATTTATTTATTTGGGTTCTCTCTCTCTCTCTCTCTCTCTCTCTCTCTTCCCCTCTCTCTCCCTCTCCCCCCCCACACCTCGTCACTTTCTTTTTTGTACTCTGTCTAGTTAAAAGTTTGTTTATTCTGTTTTTTATTTCCAGAATGAGAAATAATTGTGTTACTATTGATTAACATCAATATTTTTAGCAACACTAATGTTTGTTGCTAAAAGCTAATTTTCTGTAACAGCAGAGATGCAGCCCAGGGTTTCTAGAGATTTTTTTAAAAACCTCCAGGCACAGCCAACATTTACATTTTCTTTTGTTATATTTTTAAAATGTGGGGTACCATGATAGAGATTTCCACTTTGGGTTCAGTCGGCTATATGAGGTGTCCAGGTGAGCATGGGGCAACAGATCCAGAAGTGTGTTAATTAGATCACAAAAGACCCAGTGGGTCCAACTCAGAGATTGACCTAGCCACACAGCACATGGCTGGCACCTGAGAAAGTAGACGGTTCTACCGTGTGTTGGTTTGGTGGACGTGCAGGTTCCTGGGGATGTACCTCTTTCCGGCTAGGCAAGCATGGCAATCACTTGCCCAATGGCCAACCTGTTCACACAAAGGACCCGGGTCGAGAGTGGCAAAAATGTGAAATCAACTTAATTACCCATGAACCAATGGGTGATGAAAATGTGGAATATACTCAACACAGAATACTACACATCCATAAAAAAATGCATGAAATCACGTCCTTTGAAGCAATATGGATGGAGCTAGAGACCATCCTCCTCAGTAAACTGACTCAGAAACAGAAAACCAAACACTGTATCTTCTCACTCGTTTACAGTGTTATGTAGATTTCAAGTGTGAGTTGTACATTTTTTCTGAGAATTTTTAATGGTACTTTGTGACTTTCAATTTTATTTTGAATATCATTGCAACTGTATAAGATTTTTTATTGTTTATTGACCTTTTATTCTAAAATCTTGCCTTATTCTTTATTATTCCAATATTTTCTAGTGCCTTCCTAGAAGCTTTCATTGTAAGTTCATGTCACATGCAAATAGAGAATGTTTTCTTCTTCTACAGATCAAGTCAATTGAGTAGGTTTCCAAATATTTCATTATTATGAAAATCATTATCAATTAGTAAACACCATATGTCTGCATAAAAAAGCATTCAAATTCTGCCCCCCAAAAGTGGGGTACAATTCAGAGTTAGGCATACAAATGTTCATTATGCAGGTACTCTTGTTGTCATGGTGTGCCCCCTCCCTGGAAGCTTCTCCCTACTGCCAATCCCTTTCTTATAGTATTATGATAATTTGTTCAATGTCCACTTATGAGTGAGAATATGTGGTGCTCAGTTCCTCGTGTCTGTAATAAATCACTTGGTATTATAGATTCTAAATCCACCCAAGTTGCGGCAAAGCTCATAATTGTGTCCTTCTTTGTGACTGCATATATTCCATTGGGCATATGTACAACATGTTTTTTATCAGTCCTCTTTTAATGGGCAGCACAGTTTGTTCATGGTTTGCTATTGTGAATAATGCTACAATAAACATATGTGCAGGTATCTTTTTCATACTGTGATTTGATTTCCTCTGGGTATATTCCCAGCAGGGCAACTGCAGGGTTGTATGGAAGGTTGATTTTTAGGAATGGCCAAATTATTTTCCACAGAGGTTGTTCCGGTTTTTTTTTTAAACAAATTTTTATTTTGTCTTTATTCTGTATTGCTTTTCTGAGTCTCAATTTCTTATACTTTGTCTCCAATCTTTGCTATTTATTTACTTCCACTAATTTTGAGTTTTGGTTTATTCTTGCTTTTCTAGTCCATTGGGGTGCATCATTAGGTAAGCCTTTCAACTTTTCATTATAGATGCTTAAAGACTCCAACTCAAAAAAAAACAAAACTTCCCTTTGAGTACTGATTTTGCAGTATAGTATTGATTTTGTATGTTTTATCTCCATTTCTGTTTGTTTCAAAACATTTCCAATGTTTTAGTCTCCATCTTAATTTGTGTAGTGGGCCATTTGTTGTTCCAGAGTATGTGGTTTAAGTTCCACGTGTTTGTGTAGTTGACAAGGTTGCCTTGTTATTGATTTCTAGTTTCATTCCACTGTGGTCAGAAAAGATGCTTCACATCATTGCTACTTTTTGAATTTGTTGAGACTTGCTTTGTGGTATAAGATATGGTCTGTTAAAGGGAAATTTTTATATGCTGATGAAATAAGTATGTATTCTGCAGCAGGTGGGTGAAATGCTGTATAAATGTCAGTTACGGTTATTTGGAATAGTGTATAGTTTAATTCTGATTCCCCATTTATTTTCTGTCTAGATGACCTATCTATTACTGAGAGTGAGGTGGTAAAGTCTCCTACTACTATTGTTTGGCAGTCTATCTCTTTCTTTAATTTTATTAGTGGTTGTTTTATATACTTGGGTGTTCCACCGTGTAGTGCAAAGATTTTATTAATTTATGTATGTGTCTATTTATTTTTAGATTGGAAAATATAGTTTATTTAGAAAGTAAATTAAAGAGAGAGAGAGAGAGGAGATTCACCTCCCCAAACTAGTGGAGGGGGCCAAAGATAGGAAACATAGCAGCCATAGCTCAAAAAGTCACGTGGACACACCAGAGTTTAACAAAGCCATGACTGTGCAAAGATATTTATAATTGTTATATCCTTTTGTTTTATCTATCCATTTATCATTACCTAGTGACTTTCTTTGTCTTTTTTTACAGTATTTGAGTCATAGTCTATTTTATCTGATATAAGTACAGCTACTCCTGCTATTTTGTTTTGATTTGTATTCATTTGTATGAATTATTTCTATTTATTCCATTTTAGTCTATGTGTATCTCTATACTTAAGGTGAGTTTCATTCAGGCAGCATTTAATTGGGTCTTGCTTTTTATACACTTAACCATGCTTTTACTTGGAAAACTGAGTCCTTTTATATTCAATATCATTATTGATAAATAAGGACTTACTACTGCCATTTTCTTGCCTGTTTTTCTCTCTTTCTTTTTTTATTTGGCATCCCTTCTTTTCATTTCTTATTTTCTTTTGTCATTATTAGAGGTTAAGTAATTTTCTCCAGTCATGTTTTAGTTCATTTGCTTTTACTTTTAGTATATCTGTTATAAGTTTTTGCATGGTGGTTATTATGAGGCTTACAACAAACATCATAGCTATAACAAATTATTTTGAAAAGATAACTTATCTCAGATTTCCACAAAAAAGAAAAACAAATAAAAACTCTACTGTTTAACTTTATCCCCTCCCACTTATTTTGACTATTTTCTCAATTTACATATTTTATATTGCCCATCTCTTAACAGGTTACTGTAACTGTTATTGTTTTTGAAAGATCTGTCTTTTAGATTTCATACCAGAGTTATGAGTGCATGGCCTACCACAATTACAGTATTTGAGTATCCTGGGGCTGTCTTTGTACGTAATTTTATAAGTGGGTATTATAATTTCAAGTGTTTTCTTTCTGCACATTAGTGTTTTGTTTTGTTTTATTTTAAATTCAAGAACTCCCTTTAGTATTTCTTATAAGACAAGTCTGGTGGTTATGAATTTACTTAGCTTTAGTTTGGCTGGAAAACGTTATATCTCCTTGATATCTGAAAGATAACTTTGTTGAATAAAATATTTTTACATTTTTTTTTCCTTTGATCACTTTGAAAACGTCACATGCTCCCTTGTCTTGGATAGTTTCCATTTAGAAGTCTGTTGCCAATTGAATTGGTGTTACTTTATATGCTATTTGCTTGTTGTATGTTGCTGCTTTTAAAATCCTTTCTCTGTCCTTGACCTTTCAGGTTTTGGCTGTTAAATGTCTTCCAGTAATGTGATTTGGATCAAATCTGTTTAATGTTCTCTTACCATCCTATATCTGATTATTTATATTATTCTCAAGTTTGGGAAAGTTTTCTGTTATTATTTCTTTGAATCAGCTTTCTGCCTCTTATTCTTAACTCCCTCTTGAACACCAATAATTCTCAGATTTGGTTTTTTGGGGTATTTTTATATATCATGTAGTTGAGCTACATTTATTTTATTATTTTTTTCTTCCATTTCTGTGCAATGGCAAATAGTCTTTCTTTGAGTTCACTCATTTTTTGCTCTCTGTGTGGTGTTACCTGTTGTTCCAAGCATCCAGTGAATTTGTAAGTTCAGGAAATGTATTTCTCAGCATCTAAATTTCTGTTTAATTTTTTTACTATTATTTCAGTCTCTTTGTTAATCTTTTCTGGTTCATTTTGAAATTTGTGTGTGTGTGTGTGTGAGTGTGTGTGTGTGTGGTATTATCTTGCAGGTCACAGAGTAATCTTAAAACTACTAATTTGAATTTTTGGTCAGAAGTCTCACATATCACTGTCTTGTTAGTCAGTCATGGTTCCTTGCTTTGTCGATTTGTGGTTTTTGTGGTTCCCTGTTTACTGTTGTTTCTTGTAAATGCATGTCTATGTCTTTGCATTGATGAAAGAGCTATTTTTCAAGTCTTCTTTGTCTGGCTTTTTTTTCCCCTGATTATGTTTGCTTAGCGATTGTTCATAATTTGTCTGCTGAAATTCATATTATTTTTTTCTACTTGATCTCTGTCTACTTTTCAGCAGTTCCTAAAGCCCAGGTTTGCCTCACTTCTAGTAAAATAATAGAGTGCTGCCTGTCAGAAATGGAAGTCCCCAGTGGGATATCCTGGCAGTATGGAAAGGCCACGCTAGCAGTTTGAGCCCAGCATGCCTGTGGAACATACTTCCTACAGCATGCCTCTTCTTAACCTCCACTCTGATTCCTCCTTTGGTTGAACTACAGAGGTGAATATCGAGGGCTAGGCTCATGATATCACCCCTCTACTTTGTTTCTGGCTGTTCTCAACAATATGTCTCCCTTCGTGCACTCAGGATGTTTCCCATGAATTGAAGCAGAGACAGGTCTCTTGTCAAAAAACATACAGACTTTGCAGCCACTTGGATGGATTTAGAGTCAATCATACTCAGTGATTTATCACAGAAACAAAGAACAGAGTGCCCTATATTCTCCCTTATAAATGGACCTTGAACAATTATAATACTACAAGAAAGGGATTGGCAGTGGTGGGAAACTATCGGGGGACCGGGGTGAGATTGGCAGTTGAGGGAAACTGCTAAGAGAGGGAGGGGCACACCTCATCCACAAGGATTCCTGCGTAATCAATGTTTGTATACCTAACCCTGAATTGTACCCCACATCTTTATAATTTAAAAAACCCAAGATCATAGAAATGCTTATCGCCCACCTTGATCTCACTTTTTCCAATGCAAAAGCCACAAGTCAGGGAAATTTGTTTACTTACTTGATGCCAGGCAGATTGCAAGGAGGGGAACTCAGGTTTTGTGTTTATTATTATTATTATTATTATTATTTTACTTCATTGTGGATCCAGGAACTGACTTATCTTCTTATTTTATTCTGGGATATTGCTGTTGATAACCTCAGCATATCATAATTGTTTCATGTTTTCTGTTGGGAAAAGGTAACCAGCTGCCATTATATAACAGGAAGTTCCTTCTGCTAGGATTCTTTTTTGGACACCAACAAACTTACCATATTGCTTTTGCAATATCAGTGTAAATGTCAACGGAGTAATAAAAGATAATTAATGTTTCAGTCTTCTTATGAAAATAGTTTGACCTTGCAGATACTCTAAAACATATTAAGGACATCCAGAACTTCCTGTTCTTCTCAAAACTTTGAGAATCGATGCACTAAAGTGTACCCCATGCATAACTTGCTATGGGTGTACAGTGTGCTATGAGCCCTAGTCAGTTTCATTTCACAAAAGAGAACTCTCATTTATTTCAACTAGCTGGATAATTCGAGAGTGGTGAAGAAAGTCTCTGCTATTTAAATGAACAACATAGAAAAGCATATTCTTTTACTCTTAAATGTAATTATTTCCAAATGCCTTATTAATTCTCTCCAGCATTTATGTAACATTTAAAGGACATGTATTATTGGTTAATTTGTTGAGACTATTAAATTGTTAAGACATTTGTTTATAGGACTAGAATTTTTGTCTAAAAATGCTTCCTGGTGGAAACTGGCCCCAGGAAGGAGGGGCTATCTGGGAGGAAATGAGGTCACTGATAGAGGAGGCAACACAGTGGAAAGAGGAAAGGGAGTTTCTCTCTTCCTCCTTCCCACCAAGCTTCTGCCAATGAATCCATTAATCCAACCCAGCCAGAAGCCAGCTAGCAAGAAAGCCTGGGCTCCACAGATTGCAGGGGTCAACCCCCTCTAGACAGAGCAGAGCAGAAGGCTAGAAAAGGGACCTGAGAGCAAACCATCAGATGCCACATGCTTGATGACCAGTGCTTATTGGGTCTTCTTTTAAAATCCTCTCCTATTCCAAGGGCACGAATATACGCTATGTTATCTCCTACAATCTATAGAAATTTTCTTTATAGGCCGGACGCAGTGACTCACGCCTATAATCCCAGCACTTTGGGAGGCCGAGGTGAGAGGATTGCCTAAGTCCACAGGTTCAAGGCAGCCTGGGCAAACTGGCAAGCCCTCATCTCTACAATAAATAAAGAAAAATTAGCCAGGCTTGGTGGCACATGCCTGTAGTTCCGGCTACTTGGAAGGCTAAGGTGGAAGGATTGCCTGAGCCCTGCAGGTCAAGGCTGAGGTGACCATGAGCACTGCAGCCTGGGTGACAGAGTGAGACTGCGACTCGAAAGAAAGAGAGAAAGAGAAAAGAGAAAGGAGAGAGAGAGAGATAAAGAAAGAGAGAAAGAAATTTTTCTTTCACACAGAAGTGAACAGTTCACTTGCAATTGATATTTTTTACAGTGTTAGGCAGGGATGAAATCACAAATTTCCCCTTAGGGAATTTTGATCGTCTCAGCACTATTTATTGCAAATGCCACTGTTTCCCCCACTGCTCTGTAATACTTCCTTCTGTCACAAGTTCATTGTCTGTATATAGGCGGTTTTTTCTGGGGTCTCTATTCTGTTCGAATGGTCTATTTTTTCTATTCCTATGCAAATATTACAATTTTTGTACCATCACTTTATAACAAATTATGTCGTTTCTCTGTTAAACGAGTCCTCCCACATCTTCTGCAAGAGCATTTTGCAAGTATTGACCTGTTTTATTTCTATATACATTTTAAAGTCAGTTTGTCAAGTTCCATCAAAAATATTTTCAGTTGGAATTTTAATTGAAACGGCCTTAAAACTATAGATCAATTTGGTAAAATTAGCAACTTTAAAATGAATTTTTCCATTGATGAATATGGTAAATCTAAATGTGTTTAAATAAGCCTTGTGATTTTCCTCATGTTTTATGATATGTTACTAAGCCCTTGTATGTTCCTGCAACACAGAAATACAGTTTATTTATATATTATCTATGCAATGAACTTGCTGAATTTCATTAAAAATTCTAACAGTTGCTCCGGGTGTGCTTTAGCTTTTCTTTATATGCAAGCTTATCATCTGTAAATAATAATGACTTGTCCCTTCATTGCCAATAATTTTGATTAAAAATCATAATATTTTAAAGGAAACTTTTATTGTGACTTAATTTAGTAGAATGTGCACTATACAGTTATGTACATAATCTTTACCAAGTTTAGGGAGTTTTTTTTAAATTTTAAAACAGTTTGTATTAATAAAAATATAAATGGATATTATAAACAGTAAATAAATAAGTGGATGTTGAAATGTGTCAGATGCTGTTTTGCACCCCCTGAGGACATCACATGATACATCTTTCAAACTGTCAATGTGGTGAATGATATCGATTGATCATTTGTCAACCTCATATTCTTAGTATTAACATATCTTGATCATGATGTGTTTTTATGTTTTATATTGTTGGATTTGGTTTGCTAATTTTTATTTAGAATAGCATTTATGTTGATAAAAAATGCTTTGGTCTCACATGAGAATGAGAATTTGGTGAAAACTTTGTTTTAGGTCTATTTTCACTAAGAAATATAATATTTTTCTTTTAATCTCATTGTATCATATTTATCAACAATGATAACAGTAAAATATCAATGAGACTTCAGTTCAAACAAATAACTGTATTTAACTGAAGAAGTTCATTGTTAATCCTAGTCAATAAAGTGACTAATAGATAACCCTTTTAAAAAGATACTAGCACAAATTCAGCCTTTAAAATGACATTTTATTCTGACAATTTATAAAGACCAAAGAAGAAAGTTTTTAAAAATATGTTTTCTTTGCTTTCAAACCTAAAGTAACCAATTCTGTTATTCAATGTTCTTTTAATGCTGTTTTCTTCAGGACAGCAAGTTACTTCATTAATCTCATTGTTTAGTATTCTAAACCAATATTCTATTATTAAGTTTGTTTGTTTGCTGTGGTGCCTACTCTAGGTAGAAAATTAGTTTTTTAACAAATTCAATACATCTGGAAGAAAATGAAATGTTCTGAATCACCATTGTGTTGTTCATGCAGAATTTTATTTTTCTATAGGCAAACTTTTAAAGTGTTCCCTGCCTTCAACGTATGGAGTTGGATCACAGCCTCTTCATACAGAAAGAGACAGTTCATAGTGATGTGTCCCTTAATTAGTTAGAATTCTAGCCTTTTATCCTGTGCTATGTGTGATACAATGTAAAATGAGAAGCTAGAAGTCTGGTTTTTAATGAGAAGAACTTTAGCATTTTCCTCAGGACACCTAGACTCTTGCCACAAAAAATCAATTAAACAGTCCACAGATATCTAACCAAAACGGTCAACCTGCTTATCTGATCTTCTCACTTCATAACTGTTGCCTTGGCAGTACACAGCAGCTCCACACTTTGCACATAGACTACCCTTGAATTGAAGTGTCCTCAGAATTCTTGGAATGGCGTTGAAACTATAGATCAATTTGGTAAAATTAGCAACTTTAAAATGGATTTTTCCATTGATGAATATGGTAAATCTATATGTGTTTAAATAAGCCTTGTGATTTTCCCCATGTTTTATGATATGTTACTAAGCCCTTGTATGTTCCTACAACATAGAAACGTACAAGTTGCCCTAAAATCAAAATCTTCCCATCACAATGTCTTCCATCTGGAGAATGGGCCACCTGAGATCCAATCCTTACCACTACGCAATACGTCCATATAATGAACGTGCATATGTACCCCCTAATCTAAAATTTAAAACAAGCAGAAATCTCCCCACAACTTTAATGGCAACAGATCTTCCTTTACTATACTAAAAGTGGTGCATCTTCAATTGGATAAACGATGCTAGTTCAAAAGTATTTTCAGCTGATATCTTAAGGGCCACTCCTAACATTCTTCAAGTTTGCCTAGGTCTTTTCTTTACTTTGTCTTTACATAACATTCAGTTTTATTTTGTCTTGTTTTGTTTTTAAGAAGGAATGTTTTTTCTCTTTCCTCTTTATGCATCATTCTATTGAACAATACATCTGTGTCCTTCACTAAGGCACTGAAAATCACATCTTGCAAACAGTTGGAATAAAGTCTTAAGATCTCACCATGGACCCAATGGAAAATCATGGCATTGAAGTGAGAAAAACTGAGTTACAAAGCAGCCATGCATTGCACAAGGTAAATGGCAGTTGGCTTGGTCATGCATGGTGTGCTTTGTCAATGTACAGTAGCCATTGAAGATACACTGACCAGGCCCAAAATAAAAAGGTACAATGAGCAGAAATTTGTCTGGTGTTTATTTCAGTGCAAAAGCATCTTCACCAAAATTCAGTGGCAATTATTTACCTCCTACTAGGAAATTACATTAACAACCAGGTGAATTTTTAATACATCAGAGATTGCAATTGTGACATCAATTTTTTTCCATTTCTCTTTCATTCATTCTGCTTTGGTCCTTTTGAAACTAAATTATTTTGTTCACTTTAAAGATTGCTGTATTCATTTATTTACTTTTAAAATGTAACCAATAATAAAATCCACGCCTATAAAAACAAATAAAGTGAGTCACCTCCCTTCAAAGATTTGCAATCTAACCAGCTAATCCATTAACAGAGTGAGTACTAGATGACAATGTAATTGTTATCACTAGCATCTTATTGATGATTTTCATCATTTGTGACCCTTATTTTATCATGTCTAGAAATTTATCTAATTAGCTTGTGGTGTGTGAAGAAAAGAAATAGGATTTTGAAAGTGTCAATGTCAATATGACCACTAGATTTAGCTTCCTGAAAGTATCCTCAATTGTCAAAGCCTACTGAAATGCAATCTATTAATAAGTCACTCATCTGTGTTAACCCTGCCTATACCACCTAAAAAATACAGAGAACAAATTATTAAACAATCTTTGACAGTTCCATGTATTTTGGAAGAATGCATGTTTTCTAGTTCTCATTGTTTGCCATCTCCACAGACAAGACTTAGTTAATGAAATGGCTAATTAGATTTCTGTAATCCTGTAGTCATTGTGTTTGAGGTGACATTTTGTGGGCATTTCTCTTGTGGCTTCTTCAGTGTGATAGAAAACATTTTTTTGTTAGCCAATTTGGCCTTTGCATTTTTGCTGGAAAGGCAGTTCCCTCTGTTGGTATAATGAAATCATTGCCTGCCCAATTCCAACTCTGCCACTCAGCATTTAAATAGAAAACAACAGGAAAATGATCATCTGATTAGACAAACAGGACTGTGTTCAAAATCCATTTCCAAAATCAAATAATAGAATTGGATTGAGTTCAGAGTAGAAGAATGACTTAGGTATCGTTATATGCTATGATACATATTCCTTGACAAGTAGAATATGGAAGGATTGAAAGCCGTACATTCTTATTCTTGTACTTCACAAGAATAAAGTTTTGTTTTTAAAATGGGAGTCATATTTCAGCCTTTTCAGACCCTAAAAATTTTGTTATAGACAAGAAAAGAAAGATCAGGACCAAGGTCACTATTCAAATATGTGTGTAAATATATAATTTATAACATAAAGATGATGCATAGTATTATTATTTATAAATTTATAATTATTAAATATAATTTCAAATAATTTCATGCATTTGAATTTTAATAAATATAATTATATTTCTATAAAATTGAATTAGCATTTTAAGTCACCTTTCTAGAAGAATAATATAAATTTTATATTAATCATTTGAGAATAATTCCATGAGATTATTTCTAAGTTTGCAATACTATTAAACCTTTTTTGGGAGTGGAGGATGAAGATATTTATCAAAACCAATGATCCACTCAAGCTTCTAATAAGGTGCCTTGAACCCATCTGGATCTTAATCCTAAGTCCACACAGATCAGATCCCAAATATTCTTTTGGGTTCAGAAATGTTCTGAGCTACTTCTGTGTTATTCAGAAGCATGGTAGTCATCTACCCATGTTTTGACTAGGCATAGGAAATTTCTTTGATTCTAAGAAACTGTGTCTAACAAGATGTACCATATAGCGATATTCCCATCTCATTTCATCTGCATGACAATATTCAATAAAAATATTCTACATTGGAAATAGAACTTCCTCTCCTCATCTTGAATCCTATAAACTTACAAGAAGCTATGCCAGTCCCCGAGTGCTTTCCACTTTTTCTGCACCACAATCACCTTGTTTAGAGTATATTGCCATCTAAGCTTAGCTTCCACACAGTACCTATATTCTAACAGAAAGATAAAAATAGAGAGTAATAAAGCTTTACTCATGACATCTTCAAAATTATATATGTCTGCTGTAGTGTTTTTAGTTCTCAAAGGGCCTAGGTTTTTTTGGTGGAGGGGATCAGAAACAAAGTACTATGCTCTCATATTCCACCATGCCACATACATTCTATGATGCAGTAAGTGAAGAATGACAAAAACTATGAAAAATGAGGGTAGGGAAAACTTAGAGAAAGGAAAGTTTGGAAAAGATCCATGAAAATCTCAAAACTCCTCATGCACATGTGAAGACATTGATTGTTCTGTGGTCATAGCACACGTGGGATGACTCTGTGCTACTATCTTGAATAGGTTAAACTTAGTTCTCCCGTATTTCCTTTCTTGTATGTTTCTGGATAGAGTGGACCCTGGGAGATAATGTCTTACAAAAATTGGAGATGCACGCACACACCTTTTTTTTTCCTTATCCAGTCAAACACTGATCTAAGTGTTGTTGTGAAGACTTATTGCAGTCGCAATAAAAATACATAATTAAAGGGTACTAATTAAGAGAGATTATTATGGGTGGCATTACATAATTGGAATCCCTTAAGAAAGAGCTTAGACATTCTTTTTGTAGAGAGAGAAAGATAAACTCCCACATATGACAATAGCTTGGGCCATGCCCATGGGGTTCCAACTGACTCATGATCCTCCCTTTCTGACTGCCTCTCCTCTATAATTTTGCATCGGAATATATATCTGCATGGATCCCACTTCTGTATTTGCACCCTGACTAACACAACCTATTCAATGAATCAATGAAACTCTGTAAAACAGACACATTCCCTTCCAACCAAATTGAGCCTCTTGTTTCTGAAAGTTGGCCAGTAAACACTAAATTAGCTACAAGAAATGTGACTCTGAATGCCAACCAATCAACAACAGTCTCTTTCTAGTATACACTCTTCTATAAATGACATCAGCCTATTTACATCTACCGCTAGAAGGTCAACTTGCCAATCCCTGAACTCCTTTTTTCCCTGAAAACCTGTATAACATCAGTTGTCTGCTGTGCTCAGCATGATTCTCTCATTACAGGAAACAACAAATTATGCCTTGTCTTTTTATTTTAGGTATTTTGTGATGGCCTTGTTATCCTTAAACTCCTTCTACAGACATTGTATAAAAATGTGATTCAAATGTATACCAGTTTTTGTCATCTTCATTAATTAGCTCCAAGCTAGCTATATGATGTCTGGATCATAAGCTACTTGAAATATATTATTTACCCACAAATGGTCTCCATCTTTTTTCAACTTAACTGTTTTTTTTAACTTTATTAACTCCAGATCATTTTTAAAGTATTTTTTAAAAATCTAGTATATATTTAATTATATTAAATTCATATTCATATAAAATATTTGGTTTTTATTATTTTCTTATATAGCAACTCACATAAGTATATGCTTGGAAAGATGGCTTAGGAACTTTGAGAATCAAGCAAAGAAGTAAATAATAGCATAATCCTTACTACAAAAATAATCGTCCAATAAATTATTATTATTATACTTAATTAGGGTAACTTTAATGAAGGAAACCATATTTGGCCATAAAATACATTGACAAATTTCCCCTTTACACTGATAAGAAGAAAGTAAGAAAGAAAAAAATAAACATGTTTTAAAACTAATGGCTATATATTTTAAGAAGTGCATTAAAATTGGTTTAAATTCCAAAAGACATTTTCAAAACTGAGAATAAGGGAAAAAGTATCCATTTACTTTAGAGAGAAGTGAATGTAATGTGGAAAACACTTGAGAAATCACTTCAGAATTCTAGTACACCATTTTACAATCACTCTTTAAACTATAATTACACTTATAAAGACTAAAATTTGAAGAAAGTAAGGCACTTCAATTAAGATTCATTAATAGTCTATTCAAGTTCAGTAGTCAACAATCACTTTTATTTTGATGCATTTACTTCTTGGTTCACTTCTAATGTGTCTGAATATGCTAAAATAAGCCAGCTAAAGAACCTAAAAATAACTTTAGTATCTGCTAGAAGAGGATGATTAAAAAAAACTTACATTAATAATAAATGTTTTAATTTCTCTATGATCATTATACTCTCTGGCTCACAAAATATGAAGTAAGAATAATACAACCAGCATATCCTTTGGGATTGTTTTCTAAGTCATTGGCACCATTTTTTTTCCTATTCAGAATACTCCCATCACATCGGGGGAAATCTATTTGCAAATAAATAGCAGGTCCTTTAAATCTCCATTGCTGTGTAATTTAGGATAAAGAAATACAGAACTTTATCTCAAAAAATATTCATAGGTCTCTACTAGATTTTATTCCAGATACATTCACAATACTTGCAAAGAGTTTTCTGATTTCTCTTAGGATACTTTTTAAAATGTATGATTATCTTTTCTCTCAGTGACAGATTCATCTGTCAAACAATATCCCCAGTGATAATATGTGCACCGAATACTTTAAAAACAGAAGCAAATGCACGTGCAGTGTCCTTTGTTACCAACTGGGTTCCATTTAACTTATCTTTCTCTCTTGATACTGTGAATTATAAAACACTTTATAAAAGCATATAATGAGCCTTGTACTTTTTGAGATTTCTTAAGGGCATAAGTACCTTCCTATGTAGGCCCACACACAGGGGATGGATGGGAAAATGTGCCAATATCTAAATATGTCAAGTTATTCCGTGCTTGATCTAAATATGAGGCAATTTTAGATGTGGCCACTTTTATGGTTTAAACACTCAGGTTAGCCATTATCGTTTTTAACACCATTTTTTATTAATCTAATCACAGATAAAGATTGAGACTATGAGAATGTAAGCATTAGCAAGTAACAAGAGCAAAAGGAAGGACCACCAAATTTTGGATCAAATACTGTTGAATTCATTCAAGTCATAAATTTTTGTGTATTGCATCCAAAATATTTGCACTTAATTTAGCAGAATGAGCAAAAGCTTTGGAGCAATACAGGAATGAATTTGAACATAGCTTTGGTCAGTACTGGGCAAAATAATTATGTTCTGAAAACCTAAGTTTTTTCTTCTACAAAATAAATGTCATAATGACTATATTATCTATTTAGTGTTAGCACTGCATAAGATAAATATACAAATTCCTGGAAAAAGATCAACATACAAATCCTGGAAAAAGATCAGAGAAAGAGAATCAGGAGCCCAGAAAGATCAGTGAAACAAATATGAAGACCCACATACTCAACTGATCTTTGACAAAGCAGAAAAAGAATGCAATAGAAAAAAGTCTTTTGAACAGAAGGCGCTACAACAATTGGATATACATATGCAAAAACATTTAATCTAGACACAGACCTTACATTCTTTGTAAAACTAACTCAAAATGGATAATAGATCAAAGTGTAAAGCACAAAACTATAAAATCCCAGAAGATATGAGGAGAAAATATACATCATTTGAGTACAGTGACACATTTTTAGGTACAACATCAAATGCATGGTCCATGAAAGAAAACTCCACTCCATTAAAATTATCTTTTTCTTCTCTGCAAAAAACACTGGCAAGCCACAGACTTGGATAAAACAAACCACAGACTTGGAGAAATCATTTGCAAAACACATGTCTGATTTTTTTAAAATGTTATCTAAAATATACAAATAATTCTTAAAACTCAGCAATTAAAATAACTTTAAAAAAAAGCCAAAAGACCTAAACAGAAAGCGAACCCAAGAAGATATATAGATGAAAATAAGCCTCAGAAAAGATTTCCCACATAATGTGTCATTAGAGAACTGCAAGTTACAAACAACAATAATATCCACTACATACCTATTAGAATAGTCAAAACCCCAAAGATTGATTCGATGCCTTAAATGTGCCCTCTTCAAAGTTCAGATGTTGCCAATGTGATGATATTAGGAGGTAAAGGTCTTCACGAGGTGATTGGGTCATCAGGGCTCCTTCATGGTGCACGGGATTAAGAACCTTTAAAAAGAGACTTTAGAAGCATTTGGCTCTCTTGCCCTTCTGCTACCATATGAGGATGCAGAATATCTCCCTTTGAAAGATGCAAAAACAGGGGCCATCCTGGAAGCAGAGAGCAGCCCTCACCTGACAAGTGAACAAGCTGGTGCTTTGACCTTGGAGTTTTCAGCCTCCAGGCTGTGAGACCATAAGCTTCTTTTCTTAATAAATTACCCAGTCTTGGGTATTTTGTCATAGCAGCATACAATGAACTGAGACTGCTTACAAGACCAAATGATGGGAAGGACGTGGAGTAACAGGGACTCTCTCTTTCATTCCTGGTGGGAATGCAACATGGCACAGTCGCTTTGAAAGACAAGTTGGCAGTTTCTTACAAAATGAAACATTCCCTTTTCCTTATTATCCAGCAATTGTGTTCCTTACCCCAAATAATTGAAAAGCAAAAGCTTATTTTGTGCATGCAAAAGCCTACACATGGACATTGATAGCAGCTTTACTCACAACTGCCAAACCTTGGAAGCAACCAAGATGCTCTTGGGTAGGGGAATGGTTAAATAAACTGAGATACACCCAGACGGTGGAATCTATTTAGTGCTAAAAAGAAATGAGTTATTAGGGAGGTCCATTGAGACAATGGAATCTATTTGGTGTGAAAAAGAAATGAGTTATTAGGCCATGAAAAGATATAGATCAAACTTAAAAACATATTACTAGGTTTAAAAAAAATCCAGAAAGGCTACATACTGTATAATTCTAGCTATGACAATTTAGAAAAGTCAGAACTAAGGAGACAGAAAAAAGAAAAGTGAATGCCAGAAATAGGAGGAAATAATCTGAGGAACATAGAGGACATTTAGAGAAATAAAACTATCCTGTATGACACATACAGGATACATGACATTACATTTAAATCCCATTTAATGTAAAACACCAATATTGACCCTTAATGCCCTTAAAGATGGACTTTGAGTGATAAAGCTGGGTCAGTGTAGCTTTATTGGCTGTCATGTATGAATGCAACCTTCTGGGGCAGAATGCTGACAGTGAAGGAATCCATGTGTGTGGGGCGCCAAGTGACTCTGGGAGTGCCTGGGAACTCTGGACTGTCTGTTCAGTTTTACTTTGATCCTAAAAGTGCTTGAAAAATAAAGCCTATCCTACAAAAAAAAGTAAAGAAAACCTGGAAAACAGTAGTTATAGCTAGTTAGGTATGATAAGAATGTTATACCTTTAGAAAAAAATAATTTCCTTTTTAATCTGCAATATTAAAGGGGATTATTTGGCCCATTTATTTTTAGGAAAGTAGAAGTCTTGATTTTCTCTGAGTAAGACCAAAAGACATTGTTCTTCTTTCTAAGATGAAGAATGCTTTTTCATTCTTTCATCTTCTGAATTTTCAGTTGCTTATTACTTGTATACTGGGTTGAATAAGCAATTGGCCTTTTGTTGATATACTTTCAAGTGCTATTGTGACAAAAAGAAAAAAATTGTGCAGTCCATCTTCTGAATGAAGAATAACGTGGGTAAGAAGCCAAGGGAGAACAGTGAAAAAGCATGTAGAAAGAACCAAAGAAAAGTAGGTGAGAGAGACTTTGGGCTGAGTGAAAATGCTGAAATATCTCCGTATCAAAAATACTCAATAGAGAAATCAAAGTTCTTTTCATCCATCTGCCCATCATGTAAGCCAAGGGAAGTCTCCTGCATCCAGAATGTTCACCCAATTTCAGGCAGCTAAGAGCAGGGTCTGATGCCTGGTTCGAGCCACACATTCTTAATTTGCAGCAACCCACCAACCCTTGAGAGACTACTCTATCCCTTAGTGTCCTCGTGTCCTCGTGTCCAAAGGCGTCTATGACCAATAAGTGGCAGGCCCCACACACGTTGGTGGGAGCTTACCTTAAAATGCTGGAGCATGTTGTACTGCAAGCATGAAAAAAATATCAGGCAAAGTCATAGCACAGGACATACAGGAGAGCTCATACAACATAATCGGCTCTGTAGGGAGCAAAGCTCAACTCCATACACTGGTGATACAAGCATGGGTAGGCATCTGTGCACTTTAGAAAAGCAGCACTGGGCAAGGACTGGAAGCCCATCTCCAAAATTTATTAATGGATGCTTTCATTTTTCATTCACTTGAAAAAATATGATGTTCCAGACAGTGAATTATATGACTTTGAGCAAATATTAATCATCTGTCTTATTTTCACTTTCATCATACATAAAAAAGGCATTAATAATAATTGTTGCCTAAGTATAATTTTAAAAATCCACTGAGATGACATGTTGTCAAAGTCTGAAAAACATACACTGCGAACATAATAGATATTAAATAATAATATTCAGGCTTTTTTGGTTGGAAATGACACAAACACGACTCAGATTTAATCTTTGCCTTTCCTAACTTGTATAACATACATACACACCAATTTTTTTTTTTCATTTCAGAAACTCATACTGCTTTCTAAAATTACCTGGATTTGTAGAATCTTGCAACATTTTGAAACTCAGAGCTTAGCCAAGTTCCCTTTAATTTTGTGTCGGGGTGAGATGCAGTCGGTGATTAGTTTTATTTGTGCTAAAGATGACCAAATTCCATATTACAAATGCCGGAGTTGTAAACTGAAGTGCCAATTCGAGGCTACCGGGAAACCCAAAAGGAGGAGAAATGAAGGATTAAGGTCTGCCTGCTGCTAAGTTACTGAGCAGTTCTAGCATTAGAGATGAATGATTCAATTCAGTTCCAATGCAGAATGATGTGAGAATGAAACTGATAGGAAAGCAAATGGAAACAGCTGTGTTTTACTGCAACACAGACATTTGGTACATTTTGCTGCTGATTTATAATGAAAATGGAAATTGTAAGTGACAGGCTGAGGGTAGTTTATAAAGTAAACATTTGGAAACCTTGGAGGTGCTATTACTTTACAAAAGGCAACCATCTGACACACCTTTTTCATTATGCATGGTCACTGAATTACCTTACTGTGACAGAAACACAATATTTTTGCACCAAAAGGAAAATGTTCTGAAACTACAGCAAAGCAAAGTCTCATAGATCTTGGAGTGCATGTAATTATTTTCTAAGTTCTAATCTAAAATCAGCTATTAATCTGAGCATCTCTCGGTTAGGTCTTGGGAACTAGACCCTTGGACAATAGGGTCTCTCCTGTCTACAGTTTAGCAGTAGGCAGATAATAGCTGGGACTTGTTTAAAAAATCGGGATAGTGATCTCGAATACTTCTGTCTTTTTTCTCCTCCTGTAGAGATTTCATATTTCCCCGTTTGCTGCTGCCCACCCCAACCAAGCATTGTTTCCCAGTGACTATACCTAAATGAGCATAACTGGAAAAAAAGAGTTGTCTTTGAGTTGAGTCAGCAATCAAATGGGGCTCAAATTATTACAATAAAAGTAACAATATATTTATATGCCTAAGTAGGCATATAAATATATTTTGACTTTGATAACACAGTCTTATTTCAGTCTGATAAAAGTGTTTTCTATTTGCCATAGTCCTTTAGTTCTTAAGTAAAGAGGCCATTTGACTCAAATATTGGTCAAATCCAACTTGCACCGTCATTACCAACCATTTATTTTTCTAACATTCAAACTTGGAGCTGAATTTGGATGCATTCTTCCAGGTTTCTGTTACTCCATAGAACTTGTTTTACAAAGAATTGTTTATTATTTCCTGCCATGTCAAGATGGATAAGAAACTTTTCTGATGCATTTGCAAGCACACACACACGTACCCACACAGATACTTTCATTCTAGGTCTGGGAGTAAAATAAATTCATATACTAATACAATCTTAACCCAACTTATGACACCTTAGGCAAGACTGGTGACCTTGTTTTTTTCTTTTGGATATGTGCAAAATACATTTGGCCTTGAGTTAATTTCATCCTGGAGCAGTGCCAGTGTCTATGATGAGCTTTCCTTCAATACTTAATAGCTAATTGGAAAAATAGTTAGTGAGCCCAGTTAGGTGGAATTTTATTCATCCACAAACACAAAAATAAATGATGGGAGGAGTGAAGAACAAATATCTAAAATTTTTAAGTGGAAGGTAGACACACACAGAAAAAAAAAACACAATATAGGAGACAATAGGCTGTACCAACATCATGAGAAGATTCTGATGGGTAAAACAGAAAATGTATTGAAAAGATGTGCTATGTCTCCCTGGGTAGCTAAGAGATTCTTTATAATGGGGAGGGCATTTGAACTGACGCTTGCAAGATTAATTGAGCCTAACTAATTGTAAATAGGTGTCAGGGTATTTTTGAAGTAAATGGCAGGATAGGCAAGGACGTGAGGTTTCAAAGATGCGGACAAATTTCTGAGTGATTAGAACAAAGAGTCCAATGGGAATGCGATTTTCATACCATACTAATTCATTTTAATATCACACTTCGCATTCAGACAAGTGGAAAGCACTGGTGTGCTTTAATCAGTTAAGAGATTTGGATAGAAGAAGACTAAATGGTCCAGAATTGTTTTTATTATCCCCTCTGAAAAATATGGTTGTGTCTTGGGCCCAGGAAGCTAGAAAGTATGGAAATCTTTTTCGTCAGGGAAAAGATAAGTAAATTAAAATAACAATAAAGGCAAGCAACAATAATAGGAAAGATTGGGAATAAATACTGAAAGCAAAGGAAATATGTTAAAGTTTCTTTCATGTTTTTTCTTGTTGGTGATGAAAAATAATCACATTCAGAGAATTCTGAGGAAACAACAAAATCCAACTTGGAGTTTTGAATACTATCTTTCAAAGTTATACAGAGAGATGCTTAAAAGGCATCTGGTGTTTGATGGTTGCAATTCCAGTTAGAAGTCAGGATGCAGTGACTCATGCCTATAATCCGAGCACTTTGAGAGGCCAAGACAGGAGGATTGCTTGAGCCTAGTAGTTCAAGACCAGCCTCAGCAATATAGCAAGATCTCGTCTTTACAAAATTATAATAATAATAATAATAATGATAATAATAATAACCAGTATGTTAGAGCTTGCCTGTAGTTCCAGCTACTTGGGAGGCTGAGGCAGAAGGATTGCCTGGAACCCTGACTCAAAAATAAAATAAAGTAAAATAGAATAAAATAAAATAAAGGAAAGGAAAAGAAAGGAAGAAGGAAAGAAAGACAAAGAAATACCAGTTATGCCGTTTCTCGTAATAACCTATTCCCCAAATATATCTAGCTCCTGGGAGTTTTATTCTATGTAAAACCTTTTACAAGATGTTTCCTATTGTGATAAAACAAAGTTATGAACTTTGGATTTCAAATATGCCTGATTAAAATTATTCTTCCACATCTCAGTAGCTCAGTACTATAGGCAACTTACATAAACTCTTGTATTAGTTATCTACTGCTACACAACAAATGCAGAAAACAAAACAAAACAAAAAACAGAAAACAACAAAATACTTTAGAGGGTTAAATATTTATGATCTTCCTGGTTCTGCCGTAATAAATTTTTAAGTGGCTTAGTTGGAAGATTTGGACTCGGAGTCTCTCATGAGAACGCGATCAAAAAGTCATCAACATGACCCGAGGTCTCAATCTCTGTGGCCAGAGGTCTCAGTTTCTTACCATATGTTCCTATCCATAAGGCTTCCAGAGTGTTCTTATGACCAGGCTGTTGGCTTCTCCACAATGAGGGACCCTAAAGACAGCAAGGAATAAGCCATACTTTCTATTATGACTTAATCCTGGAAGTGACACAACACTATTTATTAGACGAACATCACTAAGTCCACCTCGGACTCAAGAAAAGGAAAATTAGACTCCACCTCTGAAAAGAGAGTGGCAAACAATCTGTGGCATATTTTAAAACCACCACACTTTCTGAGTTTGAATGTCCTCAGTTGTGGAATGGAAATGGAAATATATGCATAAAAGGGATAATGTAGTGATTCTTTATTCTGTGAGACTTAGCTTTAAAAATTACACTCAGCTGGGGTCGGTGGCTCAGCCTGTAATCCCGAGCCTTGGGAGGCTGAGGTGAGTGGATTTCCTGAGCCCGCGGGTTCGAGACCCATCTGGGCAACTTGGCGAGACCTCATCTCTACAATAAATAAAAAAAAAATTAGCCGGGCATGGTAGCGCGCGCCTGTAATTCCAGCTACTCGGAAAGCTGAGGTGGAAGGATCGCCGGAGCCTAGCGGGTCGACGCTGCGGTGGCCGAAAGCGGCCACTGCACTCCAGTCTGGGCAACGGAGTGAGACGCCAACTCAAAAAAAAAAAAAAATTACACTCAACTCTTCCCTCCCCCACCCATCTCTTCTTCCTCCTCTTTCTTATAAATATTCTCCTGGTTATTGTCCTTGTCACTATTATCATAATCATCATTGTTATTATATCCTGGCCTTTTTCAGAAGATATATGACTTAATACATTTAGAAATGAAAGGTGAGAGAACTTTCTCTGCTGCGTGCAGATTATAAATAATATACTAAATACTTCTATTGGCAAGGCACTGTTTGGGGTGCAATAAATATCTACTTGCGCCAACTTTATAATATATGACTAGGCAATATCACCTGTGTTTTAGAGATAAAGTAACATAGTGGAGCTATTTCACGCCTGGCCTCAAATAACTATCGGGGAAACAGTGAAGTGGAGTTTAAACTCAGGCAATATTTTGTCAAAGCCATGGTCATGTCCACCATGCTACTCTCTCGTAGGTTCTTCTCTATATGTGCATTGCCACGTAGGAGCAACACAATATAGAAAAGATATAAAACTGAAGAACATTTCATGAACTTTTAAAGATATCTCTTTCATTGATAGATAAAAAAAGAAGATAGAGCTAAAACAAAATGAAAATGTTAAGGAGAGAAACCACAGTGAGCAAGAATTGTGTGCCATCTTTAATGACTTAGGGACACATTGTTCTGGAAAGGAAGTATTTATAAAACTTTTATTCTTATGTAACTTTAACATAGTTCTATATAGTTAGGAATCGGATTTCATGAAAGTGGTTCTTGAAAGAAGACTTTTTGAATTTCTACTTTTCAACCCACTGCCCTCAGTATCTTCTGTACACTTAAAAGAATAAGACTGGATTTTATATTACTATGTTTCTCCATCTTCAGTGTATAATGATTTAACCAATATTTCTTTGCTTAGAGTGCAAAATGTATAATGTATAATATATAAATGGCTATTTATATCACTGTATCTCTTCATGTTAAATGTATAATTATTTAACCAACATTTCTTTATTTATGTAGAGAGGCAGACATCTCTGCATTTTAGAATTTTTACTGCAAGTACATACAGCTTTTTCCTTGTAAACTAATTTTTTGTTTCTATAATATTTGAGTAAATTATGAAATTCAGAATAAAAAGGTGAAACTGTCTTCAAGAGGAAAATGATTTCGAATGAATCTCAGGAATGAGAAGAGCTGAGTTTCAGTAAAAGGATTGTTCCTTCCTAGACGTGAGCCTTTGAAAGGCTCACTTAAACTCGATGAACCACCAATGACTCTACTTTAGAGCAAATGGAGTATAACTTTCCATAATCATTTTTCTCCATGAAAAGACTTTCTGTGGATCCTTGGATTTACAACATAACTAATTAGTCATTTTAGCACATGGGGATAACTAACCAGTTAAAAAGACAGTATCAGCACTGTACCTCATTTAGCAGTGGGTATCTTTCCTCTCTACTGCGTATGTGGGTGTCTGTGTGTATATTTTAGCTTTGCTAGATTCTTCAGATAATTTTGTATACCCAAGTCTGATATAACTATTGCTAAAATTTCCTCTCCGACAAATGAAAGACTATTAAAACACCTATTGAGTATAGCACCAAGACTGCCAAAAATCTAACATTAAAAACAATGAAGGTAGGGTCATCATGAAGGTATGTAGCATGGAAAAAAAAACTCCCAGTTGATTTAGAAAGTTAGTCAGTCCTTTCTCAATATATGTCATTTTATGATATAACAGCAAACCTTCTTTTGACCATTTTTTAAGTGTATCTATTTATTTTTTTCATAATCCTTAAGGAATTAACAGCCTTATTATTGTTCTCATTGATCTCACTCACTAATGCCAAATCCATAGTGAATTTATCATGTTGATGTCAGCAGCTATAGTAAGTCCACCATATATTTCTTTTTTATTTTAATTGACTGATTCTGTCAACTATACTGCATGATTTACTAAGAAAAAAAAACTGCCGGGAGCCGCAATCATTAGTAAAAGTAAGATAGAAGGGACCTGAAAACAGGAAAAACGCTGGCTGGGAGCAAGGCCCCAGCCAAACGCGGCCATGACGGAGGCAAAGCCCCATGGATCCTGTCGACGGACCTTCCCTGACTTTGAAGGATTGCGTGCATAGGCTTGAGAATGTTCCCTCTTTAATTGAGATAATAGATGCGCAGATGAACGATGGCATTTGATAGCAA
>CAUYQG010022717.1:0-16910 GCA_963574415.1 Tarsius wallacei
CATGTTCTCACTTCTAAGCAAAGGCATGGAGATACCGCTTTTTATCCCTGTTTTCCCAGCGAGGAAGATGAGACTAGGGGAGACCCCTCCCCAAGGTCACATACCTAACGGATGGCCAGGTTGTGCTGAGCCCTGGAGACAGGGCTCTCTGAGTACACTCCCTTATAAAGTGACCAATGGATGTATTCAGGAGTCATGGAGATCCGGCTGCCCGAATTTTCATATCTAACTAACCTTGGGTTTGGGGACTGCAACCCACCAAACCTTAAAACACAGACACGAGTTGAAATGTCTATCAGCCATCACCTTCCCTTCCAGTTCTTCCGCACAGTCACTGACGGAGTAGCTCCACCCAGGGCAGATGGCCTCGTAGCGGAAGGCCTGCCAATGGCCACCTTCAGTTCTGTGACCAGCCCTCACTTAGTGTCAGTTAGTGAGCCAGGACTTCAACTGGACTCAGACCCAGAGCACTCCCATGATGGTATTTTTGTCTTTTGCTGAAAGGAGGGAAAAGACACTAAGTGCAGTTCCACGTACTTGTGAATTCCTTCCCCTCTGGAAGCCCCATTTTCTCACAATAAGGTGGAAATTATAACACCAACCGTACACACCTCACAGATTTGTAAGGTTATCTGATGTTTTTGTTTTTGTTTTTTTGAGTTGGAGTCTCACTCTGTCGCCCAGACTGGAGTGCAGTGGCCGCTCCCGGCCACCGCAGCCTCCACCTGCTGGGCTCCGGCGATCCTTCCACCTCAGCCTTCCAACTCGCTGGAACTACAGGCTTGCGCTACCACGCCCGGCTAGTTTTTGATTTATAGAGATGAGGTCTCGCCAAGTTGCCTAGGCGGGTCTCGAACCCGCGGGCTCAGGCAATTCACTCACCTCAGCCTCCCAAAGGCGCGGGATTACAGGCTGAGCCACCAAGCCGGCGTTTCTTGTTTTTTAATGAACGTGAAAGCAACTTTGCAACCAAGTTTAGAAATAAAAAGTGAGCTCTGTCCGCCAGGTGGCAGGCTTGGGCAGTGAACTGAATGGCTGGAATTTCACCGAACCCATGAAATCACTCTTGAGCCGGGCAGGTCAATAGGTTGCCCCAAAGTGCAGACATCTGGATAGAGAGTTGTTCACTTCTTTCTTGTCCCACATGCTGAGCTGACGCTGAAGGCCACAGGGCTTCTGAGCATCGTGCACGTGGAAAAGTCTGGGATTCAGGGAGAACAGAAAAGGAGAAAACCAAATACCACATGTTCTCACTTCTAAGAAGAACTTAGAACTTAGCTTTGGGAGGCTGAGGCGGGAGGATCCCTTGAGCCTAGGAGTTCGAGGCCACAGCGAGCTATTACTGCGCCACTGTCCTCCAGCCTGAGCGACAGAGCAAGACCTGGTCTCTAAAACAAAAGAAGAATAAATATCAGAACTCAATAGCACAGATTCCCTAGGTAAAGGTGATGTTTCCTATGGAGCCAGCCATATTTTGGTTCCAAGTGCCAACAACGTCTGACCACCTTCTGAATATCATCCCAAACCAATCTTGACTTGAGCGTGGGGATGCAACTGACCAGAAAGGACCCAAGGATGGCTTCTGTAAAGTATTTGTAAGAGCCCAAATAGCATCACAAGGCTACCTGTCTCCCTCTCATGATTGACAAGATTATTTTCAGTAGCATAAATTGTCACAAAGTTTATGAAAAATTGTTCATGTATATTATCTTATTTAAGCCTCAGATCCTTTGGGGGGGGGGTGTCGAGCAAAACTCACTAGCTTTCCAGGGGAGGAAGCTGGTGTTAGGAGGGGATGGGTGACTTAACTCAAAGACAGAGGACCCGGAAGTGGTTGGGTAGGTTTGTGATCTGTGTCCACGTGTAAATATCATGGAAGGCTCACAGCCAAGTGGTTAGGAGTTCATAGCTTTTGCTGTCAGGCAGACCTCGGGATCCCTTCCCAGCACCGCCACTTAGTAAAGGCAGTTACTGTGGATACATACCTTCTGGAATGTGTCCAAGCTTCAATTTCCTCTTTGATTGGGCAAGCATGTTCCAAGACCTTGCCCACAACCTTCTCGGGAAGATCCAGCAAGAGGAAGTATGGAAAGTGCTTAGCACCGTGCCAGGCTCTTTATTGGCTGGTTGGATTCAGACCCAAGTTGTTTCTCTTGGCTGGGATGTTCTCTGTGCCACCCACACTGCCCTCTGGTGCTTTTGAAGCCCTGGAGAGCCCAGAGGACGGTGCTGGTACCCAGAGGCTTGGGTTTAATATCAGCTCCCTCCCTGTCTCTTGGGGGAAATGGTTTCTACTGTGTGTTGGGATCTCAGTTGTCCAGCATGGTCAGACACAGTGGCTTATGCCTGTAATCCCAGTACTTTGGGAGGCTGAGGCAAAAGACTTTTGCTTGAGTCCAGGAATGCAAGAGCAGCTTAGGGAACATAGTGAGACCTCGTCTCTATAAAAAAAAATCAAAGAATTAGCCAGGTGTGGTGGCATGCACCTGTAGTCCCAGCTACTCAGGAGGCTGAGGCAGAGGAATCGCCTGAGCCCAGGAAGTCGAGGCTGTGATGAGCCATACTCATGCTACTGCACTCCAGCCTGGGCAACAGAGTGAGACTCCGACTCAATAAATAAATGAATAAAGAAAGAAATTCTTGCTTCCTTGAAGTCCAAGTTCATTCACTTCTTAAAGTATTAAGATGTATTTCTAGCCGAGCTCGGTGGCTCAGCCTGTAATCCCATGCCTTGGGAGGCTGAGGTGAGTGGATTACCTGAGCCCGCGGGTTCAAGACCCACCTGGGCAACTTGGTGAGACCTCATCTCTACAATAGATCAAAAAATGAGCTGGGCATGGTAGCACGTGCCTGTAGTTCCAGCTACTTGGAAAGCTGAGGCGGAAGGATTGCTGGAGCCCAGCAGGTCGAGGCTGCGGTGGCCGGGAGCGGCCACTGCACTCTAGTCTGGGCGACGGAGTAAGACTCCAACTCAGAAAAAAAAAAGATGCATTTCTATCAAAGCAATATATGACTTAGTTTAAAAGTCAACTGGTTCTCTCAGGCTTATTATGAAAAGGGGTTCCCTCCCCCCAAGTCCCACTGCTTTAAACCGTGCTGTGTCTTCTAGTGTTTGCCTCTCTATAGCTAAATAATTGGCACCAGGCATGACACCTTGATGTATCCATGTCCGTGCAGTTTTATTGAATTCCTGTGAAGGTGGGTGAGATTCAGGGCGCCTCATATAACCCCCCACATGTTCTCTTTTCCCATGTTCTCAATATGGCGATAGCACAATTGGGGGTCAAAGCCAAAGTCATCAGCGAGACGTTGTTATGACTAACCCTGTGGCCATGGTTTCCTTTTTAGGCAACTTGCTGTCTCACCCACAGGGAATGATGGCCTCACTTTTACTTGTTTGGTGTCCATGAACCCTTCACTTTTCCCCAAAAGTTCCTGCAGATTTCCAAAGGTCTACTGATACTAACTTTCAGGGGCACTCCATCCCTCTCTGTGGGTCTGGTTTTGGTTGCTGTTGCTGCTGTTGGTTTTCTGGGACCTCCTCTTCGACCCCTCCATCTTCCTGCTTCAATCTGGGTTCGGGCTCATGCCAGTCCCACCCTGGAATGCCGATTCCCCCTCTGAGTCTTTCCTCCTCTCCAGCTCTGTATTGGGTCCTCTGTCTCCTGGCCCCTGAGTCTCCCTGTTTTGTTTGTTTGTTTTACGCCGTTGTTTTGCTGGAGAACATCCTGCAGTAAACCCAGAGAAAGCACGTAAGGGAAGTCAAATGTTTGAGTCCTGGCATATCTGAAAACATATTTATCAACCTTTCATATCTGATTAACAGTTTAACTGGCGATAGCAATACAGAAGGAAGATTTCTCTCAGAACATCCAAGGTTCATTCTGGAAAAGTCCACCATCCTACTCATTGTATGTGACACCCCTTCGTACCCCTCCACAATAGAATCTCTTAGGATCTCCTCTTTGTTCCTCTTGATCTAACATTTCAGGTGGTGTGCCCGGATGTGTGTCTCGTAAATCCCTTGTGCTGCGTGTCTGATGGGCACTTTCCGTCTGAAGACATTTTCAGTGCTGAGGGCGGCGGCCATTTTGTATCATTTATTTCTTCGCCGTCTTCACCCCTGTCATCTCTGTCCTCTCTGGAACGCCTGTTCGTCAAATGCTGAGCACGGCCTCCTGCTTTAATACCTTGTCTCTCCAACTTATCTATCTCTGCCTTTTTTCTTCTGCTTCCTGGGAGATCTTGTCCATATTTACTTTAATCTCTCTCTGGACATTTTAACCTTTGCCATCATGCATTTTAACTTCTAAAACCTTCTTCATATTATCTGATTTCCTTTTTTTATATTATGCTATTATTGTCTTAGAAACATAATATCCTCTCATATCACTCTGATAATATTATTTCCCATGATTATTCTACTTCCTTACAGTTTTTTTTTTTTCTGTTTATTTGTTCTAGTCTCTCTCCTGCAGAAGGCTTTCCTCAAATGTCTGTTGGCCCTGGCCTGTTCATCCATACTTAAGAGTGAGACACATCCGGGCTCAGTGGCTAAGCCTATCATCCCAACACTTTGGGAGGCAGAGGCGAGTGGATTGCCTGAGCCCATGGGTTCGAGACCCACCTGGGCAACTTGGTGAGACCTTGTCTCTACAATGAATCAAAAATTAACTGGGTGTGGTAGCACGCGCCTGTAGTTCCAGCTGCTTGGAAGGCTGAGGCGGAAAGATCGCTGGAGCCCAGCAGGTTAACGCTGGAGTGGCCGTGAGTGTGCCACTGCCCTCCAGCCTGGGCAACGGAGTGAGACTCCGATTCAAAAAAATAAAATAAAAGAGTGAGACACTTAGCGGCTAGCTGGATGCTCAGCGCCCTGGGCAGGATGTCCCCTAGTGGGTATCGCTGCAGAGTGATCTAGTCACAAGCTGGGTCTTCCTGTGAGGAACCCCAAAGATCAGTATCTGGATGTCTTTTCTTGGTGGTTCTTCATTCTCTCCAGAGAAGACCCTTCCCATTTCCTGCCTGGGACATGCCCTCCCTCGTCCAGGCCTTGGGAGAGGGAACAGTCTCTGTGCTGAATGTAGAATTCCATTCAATTCCTGCCCTTCCAGTCTACCTCATCCCAGCTTCCTGGTCATCTTCTCCGGAGAGCAAACCTCCCATCTCTTCAATAGGTGAGAAAGGTGTTTAGCTCTGTTTTGTTTTGTCTTGTCATTTTCCCCAAATTTTGAATGCTGCCTTCCTACCCTCCTCTCTTTCTTCACCAAGAGGCAGGAAGCATGACCACAGGGGTTTCCCTCACTTTCTCTGCCCTTACATCCTCTTATTTTCTATAAAAAGGGCAGGAAAAATGTAGTCATCACAATCTGTGTTGCAAAACATTACACTGTGTTCCTGACAGAGCAGGGCTGTGACTGTCTCCTTCAGGGGGAGCAGGAAGACAGACAGGATAGGATTCCCATGTGGTCTCTCAACATTTCGGATGTGTTTTCACTCACTAGGGAGACAGGTGAGTTAAAAGGAAATGTATGACCAAGAGGTGAATGCAACTCACTTAGAAATGTGTAGCTAGGAGGCAATTGGCGAGCCGGCAGAGGTGGGGTGCTGGTGGCCAGGTAGGGCGCACTGCGCAAGCCGCCACCACCGTCACCGCCGCCTTGCACCATTGCACCATGTCCAGGCAGCTGGAGCATTGTGAGTGCGAACGGCGTGCGCTGGAGGGAGTGTTTCAGGAACTGCAGAGAGAATCTTCCCCCAGAGAGATGCTAACATGTGCGCCCGGAGAGGCAGTGCAAGGATATAATTCCATGGTGTTTCAGAGACTGGAAGCAACCTAAATACCCAGTAGTAGAGGAATGACTGTATAAACTGAAGTATATCCATAGCGTGAAATACTACACAACATTAAGACTGAAGGAATCCACCCATTCTTATGTGGGTATATCGTCAAGACACGTTATTGCGTGAGAAAACCTAGTTGTGGAATCTGTGTATATTCTGATACTATTAATGTATTTTTAAAAAAATCAAAAGTAGTGCTTTAGTATCTAAGCTATGCTGCTTTAACAAAGAGACGTAGGCTGGGCTTGTGGCTCAGCCTGTAATCCCAGTACTTTGGGAGGCCAGGTGAGTGGATGTCCTGAGTCTGCAGGTTCGAGACCAGCCTGGGCAACTTGGTGAGATCTAGTCTCTACTAGAGACTAGCCAGGCGTGGTAGCATGCGCCTGTAGTTCCGGCTACTTAAAAGACTGAGGCAGAAGGATCACCGGAGCCCCGCAGGTCCACGCTGGGGTGGCCGTGAGCGTGCCACTGCACTCCAGCCTGGATGATGGAGTGAGATTCCAACTAAAAAAAAATCCCAAAAAACAAATACAAAAAAAGAAATGTCAAAATAAAATGGCTTTGATGAAAAAAGAAAAGAGAAGTATGTAGCTAGGCCAGGCACAGAAGCTCACACCTGTAATCCTGGTACTTTGGGAGGACAGAATCGAGAGGACTGCCTGAGCCTAGGGGTTCGAGACCAGACTGGGCAACTCGGTGAGACCTCGTCTCTACGATAAATCAAAAAATTAGCAGGGCATGGTGGCGCACACCTGTAGTTCCAGCTACTTGGAAGGCTGAGGTGGAAGGATTGCCTGGGCCTAGCAGGTCAAGGCTGCAGTGGCTGTGGTCATGGCCACTACACTCTAGACTGAGAGGCCGAATGGGACTCCGACTCAAAAAAACTGGGATGTTGTGTGTTCGCCAAAAAGAGACTTTTGAGACAGCAGATCTCTCCCACCAAGAGGTTTCCACGGGCCCTTCTCCCCCTTCAGCTGTGGCTTTGAACACCCAACTGAGGAGGCCCATCAGTTCACTCCTGCAAAAGGCAGCAGACTCATCACACAGCCAGGAGCGACTTGGTCAGTGTGGACCCTCAGCTCTTCCTGCACTTTCAGGCTCCAGAATCAAATGCTGCCTGCTCTGAGTCCTTCACTGACACGAAGAAACCACTATCAAAATTAGTCAGTATAGTACTTTCCAGAAGCCTTGCAAGCAACAAGTGCTAGGTCATGACATGACAGTGTTAGCCGGGCACGATGGCTCATGCCCATAATCCTAACAATTGCCTGAGTTCAGGAGTTTGAGACCTTGTCTCTACAGAAAATCAAAAAAATTAGCCAGGAGTGGGGCACACACCTGTAGTCCCAGCCACTCGGGAGGCTGAGGCAGAAGAATCACCTGAGTCCAGGAGATCGAGGCTATGGTGAGCCAAGATCATGCCACTGGGCAACAGAGTGAGACCCCCGACTCAAAAAGTAAAGTAACATAAAAAATAAAATATTTAAAAAGAAGGATTTCCATAAGTTATATATCTTACAGTTCTAAGGGAAATAAAGGACTCTCAACTCCAGCTCCCAATTTCTCCACATGCAGACCTTCAGAGAGATAAGAAAATTGGCTCTCACATTGTAAGGCCTTCTGCTTCCATTCAGTTCCTCAGAGGAATAACTTGACGGTTACTTGATTTAGGTCAAGTAGAGTGAGGTGCTGGTCAGAACGGCTGGACGTGCTGTTTGGAATCTTACATTTTAACTGTATAACCTCCCCCCGGCCTGAAAGGATTGGCCATCCACTCTAGGTATATTTGTGGCATTTAAACTATGCTTTATCTCATTCCTTATCTTTCCCAACAATAATAATCAAAGAAACAAGGTCACTGTCTGAAGATGGGCTGAGATAAGCCCTTTGAGGAGAAGAAGTTGGCACCAGCGTTCTTCTGAGTAGGTGTTCAGGGTCACCTTCCATGACCTGTTGCTGTACGAAGCACGTCACTGGTGCTTAGAAAATTGATTGATTACATTCCAATCTCAGGTAGCAGAGGTTTGCATATTTCCTGGGAAATCACCCACGCCCTGAGAGCGGATCATTACCAAAAAAAAAAAGACTTAAAATTCCTGTTTCGCATATTCCTGTTTTGTGGAATGTCCTGCCCAGCTTTGTCTTCTAAGATGTCCACATTGGTCTGGGAGCTCCACAGATTATTGAAGCTTAGGTCATCGTCCTTGGGCCACATTTGCTATTTATTTTTTGAGCAGGAGACTCACTCCATCTCCCAGGCTGGAATGTCGTGGCATGCTCATGGCCACCCCAGCGTCGACCTGCTGGGCTCCAGCGATCCTTCCGCCTCAGCCTTCCAAGTAGCCGGAACTACAGATGCACATTACCACGCCCAGCTAATTTTTGATTTATCGTAGAGACGAGGTCTCACCATGTTGCCCAGGCTGGTCTCGAGCCCCTGGGCTCAGGCAGTCCACTCGCCTCGGCCTCCCAAAGTGCTGGGGTGACAGGCTGAGCCACTGAGCCCGGCCGCATTTGCTATTTCTAAATGCTGTTGCTCTTGTTGAAATAAACAGGCTTTATCTAAGATCTTCAAAGTGCTTTGCTGTTGAGCAGGTGATATCATCTGAGCAGTAGGTGGAAGAACGGAAGTCCAGAATTCTGTCCCACAGGACAAAGGAGCCAACATAAGTAGCAGCCTCAGACTACAGAGCCCTGGCTCTCGTCTCTTGGTTTGCTGGATATGGGTTGAGTGCACACCCTTGTGTTGGCGGAAAGCAGAAGGGAAGAAAGAGAGAGATTCTCTTTTTCAATGCTCTAGAAACAAATCCACTTCAACTGGTCGTCTTAGCTGTGCCCGTAACTTCTAAAAGAGCGATTCTCTGGGATCCCAGCCTGGGCCGCACATGGTGGACAGCGTGAGAAATTCCCGTGCTGCAGAATCAGGGTTGTGTCTCAGTGCGAGTGGCAGGCACCCCTTGGGTCATTAGACAAACGTGAAGTGACTCGGTGCTGAAAAACTGGCAAAGGGCTGAGAATGAGGAATTGTGCAGGATCACATCAGTTTCATCCTGCTCCGCGGCCCCTGTGTGCCCGGCGGCAACTTTGTGTAGTCGCTGTGAGTTGTGCAACGAGGCGTGGCAGCACACAGACACCAGGAGGGAGAGAGCTGGGCTAACATGGGCGTCGTGACCCACTTTAATGGTCGACGCTGTGTCAGGGTTCTCCAGAGAAACAGAACCCACAGGATAGATGGAAATATGGAAGGGGGTGCTGAGAAAATGTATACACAGGTTAAGAGAGGTGATCTATGTATTACTTTTTGAAGTTGATTTGAATCACGGCAGCAATGTGGAGTAGGACGTTCGCTCAACTGTCTTCTGCCATTTTCTTTGACTGTCCCGCCTGTCGCACGGTGATGCTAGCATGCATTTGATTAACGCCAGCTTTTGAGCGACCATCATGCTTAAAATGTGTCTGCCCCTTTTTTTGGCACCCCATAGAGAGAGGGAGATTTATTATGAGGGGTTGGCTCGGGCAATTGTGGAGGCTGAGTCAGGAGTCAAGGGTCAATCGGGGGAGTCTGAGTCAAGGGTGACAATCCCAGGCCAAGGACAAGAGAAGATGAGACCTCCCAGCTCAAACAGAAAGGGGGGGGAAGAAAACACACCCAAATTACAAAGTTGAAGAGGGAACAAGTTCCTTCCTCCTCTGCTTTTTGTTCTATTCAGGCCTTCAAGGGACAGGGTGATGCCCACCCACACTGGTGAGAGCAGTTTACTGGGTTTCTTGTTCATATGCGAATATCATCCAGAAACATCCTCACAGACACAACCAGAAACAGCATTTAATCTGGGCACCCCTTGGGTCCGTCAAGTTGACACATGAACTTGATGCATTGAAGCATCCCATACAAACTGCTCATCTCTTTAAAAAAAAAAAAAATCTTCCTAAAGATTCCCATAAATACTAAGAAATGCTGAAGAACAGAGGCAAAACTGTGGAGGTCAGATTCTCTCCAACACCCATGAGTGAAAACAGAGAACAGAGACCCGATATTTGGAATGTGTTTCATAGTTCCTGAATCACTTATCCGTGGGTGCCTCACCAAATGCAGTAAAATTATTGGAAACAAAAGTGTGTGGCTGGGTGCGGTGGCTCACACCTGTAATCCCAGCACTTTGGGAGGCTGAGGTGAGAGGATTGCCTGAGTCCACAGGTTCGAGACCAGCCTGGGCAACTTGGCGAGACCTCATCTCTACAATAAATCAAAAATTGGCACGCACCTGTCGTTCCAGCTACTTGGAAGGCTGAGGCAGAAGGATCACCTGAGCCCAGCAGGTCGAGGTGGTGGAGGCCGTGAGCATGCCACTGCCCTCCATTCTGGGCGACAGAGTGAGAGACTCCAACTCAAAAAAAAGAAAAAGAAAAAGGTGTGATCCCCATTTTACTGATAAGGAAAATGAAAACACAAGGAGATCGAGTGATTTAGTTCATGTCCCCGAGTTGTCCGGGGGAGGGGGATTTGGAATTAGAGTATGGAACGCTCAGGTGAGAGCAGAAATGAAGAAAACCCTTGGGCCAGCCCTGCAAGTTGCAAAGCTCGTCTTCGTCAAAATCTTCTCAATCTGCCATACGATTGTTAATTACATTTTAGAATGTAATTATCTTCTTCAACTTATATGAGAGTTGGAATTCCTATAACTCTGGACCATGGAGGAATGTTTTTCATTAAGATTCTCAGTTGAATGTAAAGACCACCACCAAGCCCCTCAGCGCTAAGGGCTATGTCCTCCGGCTCTCGGGGTGTTTGGAGACCATCCATAACACCTGCCGTGTGGGGTCCCCATGGGGCTATTTGTTAGGAACCCTTGGAGACCCTCAGATGGAGATCTTCCCAGAATATTGTTAGCCACAATGCTGCCGATAGATGACCTCAGGCCTCTTCCTTCAGCTGCTTAATCACCTGGGATGAAACAATGCTGATTGGGAGGAAGTGAGGCCACCCTCCCACCCTGCTCAAAGCACATTTGCACACACTTACAGAGGGGTCACATTTTGTCTGTCCATACCACTTTTTCAAAAGATCCAAGGAGGCAGAGTGTATTATTCAAGCAGTAAGGAAAGCAGATGTCCAAAGTATGCACCAAATGACCACAATAGACCAGGTATGGTGGCTCACGCCTGTAATCCCAGCACTTTGGGAGGCTTGCTTGAGCCCTGGAGCTCAAGACCAGCCTGAGCAACATAGCAAGACTCTGTCTCTACAAAAAAGTAAAAAATTGGCCAGACGTGTTGGCATGTGTCTGTAGTGCCAGCTACTTGGGAGGTTGAGGTGGAAGGATCACCTGAGCCCAGGAGGCGAAGGCTGTGGTGAGCTGTGATTTTGCCTCTGCACTCCAGCCTGGGTGACAGAGTGAAACCCTCGACTCAAAAAAAAAAAAAAAAGAAAAAAGGACATGATAACCAAAACCATGGCATGCCTCCTGCCAGCATCTCCCTGGTCTTACCCAGAATCTCAAGATAAGATTATTCCATGCTCACCAACCGCCCTAGATTCCCAGGCCAATTCTAGCTCAGAAAACGACCCTCGGAAACCCGTCCTCAAATGGCTCTAAGAACACTGGGAGCTTCACAGAGCCGTGTGGGTCGAATGAGCACAGAGGAATGACGCCTTAGCTCCAGCAGATGGAAACTTCCCTACGTCTTCCTGGTAGAGTCTTCTCCTAATTCTTCCACTCTCCCATTTTGACCTCAGTTAAAGGAGAGCCCAGAGCCCCCCCAAGAAAGCACGGGATTTTTGTGCTCACCCCTTATGGTCTCAATCAGTTTATTTCTTCTGCTTGAGCAGAAAATCACAAAAGAAACCATCTGTGGATTGCCAGAGAAGTCAGATGAGGAAAAGGTAGAGTTCTCTTTTTTTTTTTAAGTCAGGGTCTCACCGTATTGTCCAGGCTACAGTGTAGTGGCCCCATCACAGCTCATAGTAGCCTCCACCTCCTGGGCTCAAATGATCCTTCTGTCTCAGCATCCTGAGTAGCTGGGATTACAGGCACATGCCACCATACTCGGCTAATTTTTTTTATTTTTATTTTTTAATATACAAGCTGTCACTATGTCACCAACTCCTGGGCTCAAGTGGTCCTCCTGTCTCAGCCTCCCAGAGCACTGGGATTACAGGCGTGAGCCACCACACCCAGCCTCATCTTTTTAATGGTATGTGGCAGCACATTTCTGACAGGAAGTTACCTGGAAACATCTGTTAACTCCTCTCGTGGAACCTGGCTTTCAGGTTTCGAAGTCCAGTGGGAGTGGGCAGGAGGCCTGGGGCTCTGCTCCATCACAGTGGAACCATAAGGATAAAATCACCTGGAAAAGAGAGGCCTAAAACAAAAAGTGTTCTGAACAAGTGACACGAGGGACCTGGGCAGACTGCCGGGACATGAGAGTTGTCTTAACAGTTAGGAACGTGTCTTCCCACCATTCCTAGACTGGTTCCGAGACACACTTTTTAGATTTTTGTGTTGACTCCTCTGAGGACCCCTGATGAAATGATCTTTGAACTCAATAAATATTAAATAGGAGAGGTAAGAAGTAATACCGCAGCTTTTTTTCCATCAGATTTTGCAAGTGTGTGCGATGTCTGGGACCCTTCATTCCTGTTTCTTTCTTTTGAGATGAGGTCTCACTGTGTTGCCCAGGCTGGTCTCCAACTCCTGAGCTCAAGCGATCCTTCTGCCTTGGCCTCCTAAAGTGCTGGGATGACATATATGAGCCACCATGCCCAGCTCATTCTTTAATCCTTTTTCTTCTTCTTGGCCACATTTCCACTCTTGCTGTTTTTGGCATCTTCCCTGGGAGAGGGTCATGGTCAGAGAAGGTGAAAGTTACCCCGGTTAAAGGTGCTAGCTAGTTCTCTCTTACCCTGAAGACAACCACGGTGAGAGGGAACTTGGGTCAATCCGGTTAGATGTTTAATGATGCATTTTTGGTAGCCTTCCTGTGAATAAATACAGTATAGTTCATGTCCACCATGTACCTCCTAGAGCAGCATATTGGACTGCGGAAAATAAAATAAAGACCTTCCTTCTTTTTCCCCAGCCCCAGACAAATCTAGGTTTTCATTTCATAGTGAACTAAAAGCTGTGTTCACACTGAAATTTCCGGGTGATTTTCTCACGTTGGCTTCCGAGTTGTACATCAGATAAGCCTCTCAGCAGATGTTATATATTAGCCCACTGTTGAGCATTAGCTGCTACACAGGTGTAAATGTTTGACAGAAAAACACACACCCCCAGTACACTAACAAGCACACACCAGTGCCTTCACGTGGGAACGGAAGCAAACACAGCACGAGCAGAAGTGACCTGTTGTGGAAGCCTGGGCAGTGTTTCTGCGAAGTCATTTGTCCGCTGTTAAATGATTTACATTCTGATGGGACTTGGTAATCCCAGATCTGCAATTCCAGACATTCTTCCACATCCCAGCACTGACAGTCCGTATCCATTACAGCGGCCGTAAAGCCCTTTCAGCTGGTTAAACATAAGGAATGATTGTCCCCAATTCTTCCATCTGCTCTCATTCGTTCTCTGAGCCCACACTTCTAAGGTGGTTTGGTAGCAAATATTAGTATCTATCTTTGAAATTCCCAGGGTTGCAAGAGCCTGAATGATGTCCTTCCTTCAAAAGATGACGAGTTGGCTCGAACGAATCGTTGTAAATGACGGGGGGCAATTCTGGAACCCTGCCCCCCGAAATAATGAGAAAATTCATGCATCAGACTTCGGTGTATAATCCAAGTGAATGGCAACTCTTTGTAAGCTAACTTGGATTGTAGATAGTGTTCTGAGAATGTGTTGGCTGAAGCTGAGTATTGATCTGGAGAATGCTGAGGTCCTAAGGGAGGTCACAGGCTGGACAAGTTGGGGGGGTTGTTTCCGGCACCGCAGATGCCATGAAGGCCCTGTGATTTGGGGCAGGTCCCTTAATGTTTGGGGTTTTCTGTTCTCAATAAAAATGCAGGGTCAGGTGGGCTGGTCTCTAAATCTCTCCTACGTCTTACTGTCTTCTCATCAGCCACTCCAGGGTCTAGTGATTTTAGAGAAAGAAAAATAAAGATGGGCATTTCTACTTAAGCTTGACAACAGAAACATGGCGTGAGTTAATGTATTATTCTTGCATGCTCGTAAAGTCCGGATTCCTCCCTGTCTTGAGCCCATGAGCTTTATAGAACAATGAGCATTACGTTCTTAAAAGTTTATGAAGAGGATAGACCATGGTTAGTGTTTTTACCACGGGGAAAAAAGAAACATAAGGAAGTCTTTGGAAATGAAGGATACATTTATTACCTTGATTATAGTAATGGTATCCAGGATATATGCATCTGTCCAAACTCATTCAGTTGTGTGCGTTAAACGTGCAAGTTTTTGGAGGGTTTCAATCACACCTCAATGAATTGTTTAAAAGGATATAAATTATATACATTTTGAAATACACACACACCTACAGGAGGAGGGACCCCCAAAAAACAGAATTATTTTCTGGAGGGTGGGCCCCTTATAGTATGGTTTCCCTGCTAGGTAAGTGTTCCAAGAACCCATCGGCATCAGTGTACCAGTGAAAGTTGTGAGAAGCTGCGTTCAGCTTCAGTGAATTGTTTTTTGGAGAGTCTTTCACTGTGTTTGCCCATTTCATGATGGATGATTTAGGAGCACACCTGGCCACACCATGCTGAGTGTTCAGCAGTTTTTGACCAAAAACAGCATGACCCCCATGCCCCACCCTCCCTATTTACCCAGTCTCACCCTGGGCGACTTTTTTGGTTTCCCTGGAAGGAAAAAGTCCTCAGAGGGAAACGTTTTGGCAGCGTGGAAGAGGTGAAACAAAAAACAGCAGAAACACTAAAAGACATCAAAATGGATGCATTCAGAAACCGTTTTGAGCAGTGGGGAAAGCGTCTTGCATTAAACAGAGAGTACTTTGGAGGTAGCTGAAGTTTAAACATGGAAGAACAAATGCACAATTGTTTATAAACAAATTCCAATTTTGGGGGGTCCCCTTTGTATAAGGATTGAATTTTTTTTTAAACTAAAGAGAGAGCCAAGGTTTTTTTAAGACCATGCCCCTGGATAGCGATCAGTTGTTTGTAGGAAGAACTGACCGAGCAGAAGCATTTTTAAATGCAGGCTCTGTCAGCACTGACCAATTGAACTTTCTACAGCGATAGAAATGCTCTGGATCTGCGCTGACAAGATGGTAGTTACTAGCTGCAGTGAACATGAGTATATTGAAAGATCTGTGACCAGTGCAACTGAGGAACTGTATTTTTAAATTTTGCTTAATTTTAATGTCAAGAGTCATATCCCACTAGGCGCAGTGGCTCACTCCTATAATCCCAGCACTTTGGGAGGCCGAGGTGAGAGGATTGTCTAAATCCACGGGTTCAAGACCAGCCCGGGCAACTTGGTGAGCCCTCATCTCTACAATAATGCAAAAGATTAGCCATGCATGGTGGCATGCTACTTGGAAGGCTGAGGCAGAAGGATCACCTGAGCCTAGCAGGTGGAGGTTGTGGTGGCTGTGAGCAGTGTGCCACCGCACTCTAGCCTGGGCAGCAGAGTGAGACTCCAACTCAAAAAAAAAAAGTCATACCCCATTACAACATTTCTTTCTATAAAGCCTTGCCACTAATTCTGAAGTGCAGTTCATAAAGAAAATGCAGTTGATTATCAAGTAACCCTTCTCCTATGACTAATAAGATAAACAGGTTTGTCAAAAGCTGGGATCTGGGGCACCCCATAATTTCTCATCAAGATTTAAAAATGAGGTCTTTAAATGACCCCGTAGGCCCAGAAGGAGCCCGAGTCCCACCTGGCTGAGAGGTATAAAAAGGATGTCAGGGAGCATTTGGGACCAAGTAATTCAGAGCAATAGCCTTAGGGAACCAAAGAAGTTCTGTGAAATTCTGAGGCCTCCTTGGGTAAGAAAGACCAGGCCTCTTTTAAGAAAACTGTCATTTAAAAAAGTAGTTGTTAAATACCAAATGTGTCTCCTTGTTGGTTTTTCCTTTCAGGAGCTTATTGACGTTGACAGTGAAGTGGTGTTTGAATTAGCTTCCTATATTTTACAGGTAAGTTTTCTCCCTTTCTGTATGTGTCCTAAGGCCATCCACACCAAGAAAAACAGACTTCCATGGACAGCCAGGAGCTACGTCTGGGAACTCCTGTCTTCTTAACTTTTTCTAGCCACAAGCTAGAAGACTTTTTAGGAATACTGAGACCATGTAGTAAACAGGGGACTCCTGGCATTCCAAAATGTCAAGACGGTGTGTATCTCTAAAGAAAAGCTGTGTGTTTAACCTTAGCCTGGAGAAACTGAGATCACTTAATGACCCCATTATCTTGGGAGTTGGTAACTCCACTCTGGTGACCTGGGGAAAACCAAGTAAATAGTTAGCTAGAATTAGTTGATTAAAAAAAAAAAAAAAAAATCACCTCCTGGGTGGGTTGTAGTGGCTCATGCCTAAAATCCCAGCACTTTGGGAGGCCGAGGAGAGAGGATTGCCTGAACCCAAGAGTTCGAGACCAGCCTGGGAAACATGGTGGGGACCTTGTCTCTACAATAAAATAAAAAAATTAGCTGAGTATGGTGGCTCATGCCTGTAGTTCCAGCTACTTGGGAGGCTGAGACGGAAGGATTGCCTGAGCCCAGCAGGTGGATACTGTGGTGGTCGTGAGCGTGCCACTGCACCCTAGCCTGGGCAACAGAGTAAGACTCTGACTCAAAAAAAAAAAAGAAAAAGAAAAAAAGAATCACCTCATGCTTCCTAGAAAGACAAGGAAAAGCCCTAGATTATACAAAAAAAGAAAAAAAAGAGATGTTACAGAGCATTACCTGTAACAATGGCAAGATGGTTTGAAATGATGTCATTTATTTATTCCTCTAATAAATACTCATTGAGCCGGGCTCGGTGGCTCAGCCTGTAATCCCACGCTTTGGGAGGCTGAGGTGAGTGGATTGCCAGAGCCCGCGGGTTCGAGACCCGCCTGGGCAACTTGGCGAGACCTCATCTCTACAATAAATCAAAAAAT
>CAUYQG010022719.1:0-15965 GCA_963574415.1 Tarsius wallacei
AGAAAATATTTGACTCCTGAAAAGATAGTAACCTGAGAATTTTAGAAATAGGTTTATGTTCCACATACACCATTATTAACTTTGAGACTTTGGATTAAAAATATAATACTGAGTGATCTTTCACAGAAACAAAGATCTGAGTATCACATGTTCTCACTCATAAGTGGACCTTGAACAACTATCGTAATACTATAAGAAAAGGATTGACAGTGGTGGGAAACTACGGGGGAGGGGGGGTAGGGAGGTGGGATTAACGGTAGTCAATATCTGTCTGGGGAAGGGGGCATACTTCATCAACAAGGGTACCTGCACAATGAACATCTGTATACCTAACCCTTAACTGTACCCCGCAATTTTAAAATAAAATATATATACATAATTTTTAAAAATAAGAAAGTAAGAAGTCTTAAAAAAAAAAACCCTTAAGCTTTCAGATGCCTTCTTTGCTTGCCTCCAAAGTAAGTCGATTAAAAGCATGTACATCAAGTTTTTTAATCTTAGTTTGGTCAATGAAACTCTCAAAAGTTCATTAAATTATCTTCTTTTTTTGCCACTGGCTAGCTAATCTAAAATAAATGATTATTTATGAAGTCAGTGTTTTTCTTTATTCTGGCATCTAATCACTGTAAATCTTTCTCATGGACTTCTGCTAAGAGGATCTATGAGTATCTTGACCTTTTATAGTTTCCCATTTTGTAGTCTTAACAAGTTGGTTACCCCATAACTTTCAGAGAGACCTTTTTACTTTTTTCCTGGTATTCTTTTTTACCTCCACAGAACTTAGAGCTTTCAAGAGACATCACACTGATACTATTATTACCATATGCCCTTCAAAAATCCTCAACCTATTTTCGCCTATTTATTAAGTTAATATTTCATCAAAAGTTGTCCAATTGAGTATTTCATGCCCAGCTCTTTGTCAGATATTTTGCATGCCCTGTGTTATAAAGCTGACAGGCTCATTAAGAATTAATTTTCTGGTACACTTTTCCTTTGATACATTCCCTTATAAATAAGTCATCAATTGTGTTTTGCCTATAGGGATAGATAAAGCTAAGTGAAAAAAATATGTAAAAGAACTAGCGCAGTATCAGGGGCACAAGTGTTCAATTGATGGGAGTTGTTATTCTTATTATCATCATTATCACCTTAGCTCATATGATTTAAGATTTCATTGCCGGACCCAACTTTCACCTTCGTATCTTGTTAGATCCTCACAGCAACATGGGAGGAAGTTAGATTTTGCCCTCATTTTACAGATTGGGATACTGATGCTTAGAAAGTTTACATACTTTGACTGAAGTCATAGAGTCAACTCAGCCTGAATTCATCACAACCACCTGCCCATACTTTGCTGTGGTAATACACCTGTCATGTACCCGCGCTTCACCAAAGTCTTACTCAATGCTCTTCTTGAACTGTCATCCTTGCCCTTAAGTCAAGTTAATGGTTACAATCCTAGTCTTGGTGAAGAGAGTAAAAGGTTAAAACTGAGGTTAAAGGAGGAAACACAGATGTTATTAAAATATTGACATCATCTTATATTCACAAACAACATTTGTTGTTTCACCACATGCCATGACTTTTCTTGTCTTTGTGCCATGCTTTCTCACCTCTTGGAATAAAATTCTCCCCATTACTTGGTTCTTCACCAATCACTTTCCATACTCTCCATTAAAATCCAAATCTTCCCTTCTAGTGAAGTTCAAATACCAGTCTACTCTGAAGCCTTCTGAATTTGCCAAGTTAGAACTTACCACTTATTTCTCTATGTGTCCGTGTTTATATGAGAAAGACAAGTGATTTTATAGTTGGCTCATCCACTGTGGCAAATTCATCCTATCGGCCCTTCCAGACTTTTCTCCATCCAATTCTGTGCTCCAGATTTCTTGCATAACCTGGGTTTCCCTGCCTACTGGCTTCTCTTCAGGTTCACCAATGGAGGATACTCAAGGGAGATTGGAGGAAAGAAGGGAAAAGAATGAAGTCAGAGTGTTTATTACTTTGGGTTCCTCCCTGCCAAGTTGCCGAGGGCTACCTGCATTGCTCAATTTAAAGTCATAGTTCTTATGGGTAGAGCCCTTACTCTCTAGCAAAGGTTTCCTTTCCTCCCCTCCTTCTAGGCCTAGAGTGTTAAAAAGCCAGACTTTCACTGACCCCGTTATGCTGCACTATGTTTTACTTCCCAACATCTTACTCAAATTATCCTTTTCCATGTACCACTGACTTCCTGCTGAAACCGTGCCTGATGAATTTCTTAATATGTCTGTTCTAAGCTGCTAATTTTAAAAAACACATTTTAACATTTATTTGAAGTGTATCTTCTGGATGAGTCAATAAGTTCTAAATAATGAGAATGTTAACAGCTAGCATTTATTGAACACATACTATGTTTTAGGCACTCCCCTGAGTTCATTGAATGCATTAATCTAATGTAATTATCACTATTAACTAAGCAAGGCACCAAAATGATGAGAAGGTACTAGAAGTAACTTGCTCAAGGTCATTCAAGTGGCTAAGTGGAGCTTGATAGTGAGGTCTGTTAAAAGTCTAAGCTTTACATTCTATATCTAAACCAGTGGTTCTTAAACTTAAGTGTGCCTCAAAATCACATGGAGGGTTTGTTAAAACACAGACATTGGGGCTCAATTATAGAGTGTATGATTCTGTTGCTATAAGGTAAGGCCCAAGAATTTGCTTTTTCAACCAATTCCCAGGTGACACTGATGTGATGGTCTAGAAATCATACTTTGAGAACTAATAGAACATGCAGTACTGCTTTCCATACATGATAACTAAAGAAGCCCTCCAACAAACAGAAATTTTAGGAGTATTCTCCAATTTACATCCTAACTGGAAGTCAGAAAAACAAAGGGATATTATTGTCTATATATTTGCAATACAGGATTATTGTCTATATATTTGCAATACAGGCTGGGTGTGGTGGCTCATGCTTGTAATTCCAGCACCTTGGGAGGCCAAGGTCAGGATGAAAATGGGCAACATAGTAAGACCCCATCTCTACCAAAAATAAAATAAGATAAAATAAAATATTGGCAATACAATGTGATTAAATTCAGCAACCATTTTAGGAGCAACGATTATATGTAGGAGTAATTTGCTTATGATAACTGTAAAAATGAAATGCACCCCACTCAAGAATTCTTTCTAATAGAGCAAACACTTAAGTAAACAAGTAACTGTGTTACAATGTGATAACTGCTGTAATTGCAATTGAGCACTCTCTCTCACACACACAACCACCACTACTACCACCAATGACGCATGGTTGAGGAAAAAATACATTATCTTAACGAAAGGGTAATAAATTCAGTTCCAAGGAGTCAATAATGGGCCTAAGTATTCAAGGAAAAATAATTATTCTCCAGGAAAACAAGAGGAGATGGGAATTATAAGGAGAGAAAATGCCTCTTCAGACTGCACACAAAGGGAACTGAAGAATAATGTAGCAGCCGGGCTCGGTGGTTCAGACTGTAAATCCCGTGCCTTTGGGAGGCTGAGGTGAGTGGATTGCAAGCCCGCGGGTCCGAGACCCGCCTGGGCAAGCAAGACCTCATCTCTACAATAAATCAAAAAATTAGCCGGGCATGGTAGCGCGCGCCTATAGTTCCAGCTACTTGGAAGGCTGAGGCGGAAGGATCGCCAGAGCCCAGCAGGTTGAGGCCGCAGTGGCCGGGAGCGGCCACTGCACTCCAGTCTGGACGACAGAGTGAGACTCCAACTCAAAAAAAAAAAAAAAAAAAAAAAAGAATAATGTAGCAAGATTCAGGTATCCAACATATTCAGTGTCCACAGGACACAACTATGGATGGAAATCCTTCCTCCTTCTGACTGCAGGAAGAAAAGTACAGTACAAATATATGCTGAGAGTCTCCTAACTGCTCAAGACTGTGCTCAGCATCAGGGCTACGTTGATGATGCAGGTACAGTGCCTGCCCTCAAAGAGCTTGCAGTTTAGATTATGAAAATCTACTAGACACACTACATTGTAGATAACATTTCGAGTTTCAATCCAGTTTCAGGGCATAAGACCTCACCTCAAAATCAAATTTTAACTTTATGAAATGATGGGTTAAAAATTATTTTATATGCCAAGATAGGCTTGGTCTTTAAGCACCCAGTTTCTCCCTAAGTATTACATGAGCCAGCTTGCAAATATGCAACTTTTCCCAGAAGAAACTTGCAACATTTTCCAGAAGAAACTTTGTTTTCTTTCTTAAGAGGCTAGAAGTAGGGGGCAGACTTGAGAATACTCTCAGTAAAAGCAGAATTTCATTCCAATGGCTCAGCACAACTCCAATTCACATCCTTCTGAATGGCTTCCAAACTGAGTAATTTAACAAAGTGATGAAGAAAAAATGGCCCATTAATCTTATGCTGCATGTTATAATTTAACTTCGGGTTTAGCATAGGAAAATATTATTTGCATTGATTAGAAATATGCTTTATGGCTGCATTTATTATAGACTCGGAACATTTAAAAATTATTGGTTGGGCTGACATGATGAACTACATAAGAGCACTACTAAATGACATCTCAATGTCATCTGCTCCTCATATAACATTGGGCTAGGAATAAATATGTATTTTACTCAATGGGTAATTTTATTCCAAACAGCAAAACATGCCCATTTCCATTCTATCGTTGTAATCATGAAGCTATCAGCTAAACATTATTTGGATATCTCAAATGCAAGTAAATTCTTGTATTAACTATTCAAATATTATTATGCCATTTTTCCACTTTGCTTAACATAACATTATGGTCTGGTCAGTCGACCATGAGTACTTTTTGTTAATTCATTCAAATGCTCTGAAGTAGACTCTGAAGGACTTAAACTGTGTTCTTCAGGATCCAAAAGAGTTCAGATTTATCTTGTACTAGCTGTGTGAATTTGGCCAGATGACTTAGCACCTCTGAGTTTCATGTTCTTAATGTGTAAAAAGCAAATAATAATTGAACTCAAGTTGTGGGATTGAAGAAAAAATATCTGTAGTAATATATTTATCATTTAACAGAAAAGAGCAGTTATTCTGATGGTCATTATTATGAATGTGGTTGCTAAGATTATTAAAAACCTATTGTGTGTTTTCTGCTCAAAGAGCTTGAATTTTAAGGCAGTTTTCCATCCTTATCCCCAATTTTATCTCTAAAATTCTGTCACACACTGACAAAAACATACTGGTCTTTCTGGAGGATGGGCCCACTGAGGGAACGTCTTTGTTGTACCAACTATATATAGTAAGTATATAAAAATTGAGGTATATTTTTAAAGTCTTTCTTTAGAATTCTATTTACTTCTAAATAAATAGAATAAAAATATCACCCTCTGTCTCACTGTGGATACATGTGCCCTCTGTTTCATAAACTAAAAGCAGAAACCCACAGAGACGTCTCTTTTCTACTCCTATTGCTAAGAATCCTCTTGGATAAAGGCAATCTTAAACAGATTACAATATTTCTACTTGTTATAGGATCAAAGCAATGTGCAAAGAAAAGAGTTTTGCCTCTTTTTTATGCTTGTTTCACTTGCGATACCTTTCTATATCCTAGAGAAAGCAGATGTTTCAACACTTTCCAGGAACCAGAACATTACAATCTAGGTATGTTTACAACTGCATGTTTAATTGTAATATTCCCTTCAGATGAAATGTCCCATCAAGGTCAGACAGAGTGCCCAGTTAAAATGCTTAATTTTAGTCAGACTTTAGTCAGAACTAAGTAAATTGCTGAAAGCTTACCCAGTTCACATCCTACGTTCTCTGCAAAATCTGCTTTGATTATCCTAGTTGAACATTTTACTGATATGTGTGTATATGCATATATGCACATATATATGTATACTCATATATATGTGCATATGTGTATATATGTACATATACACACACCTGTATGCAAGTGTATGTATATAGGCACACTATGTAAATTGTATTTTACATATATGTCTATATATGTGTGTATTTCTTTAGTATATTAAATTATATAGCTCCATATCTTCTCTTCCTAACTAAACTGGATTGCCTTGTAATCGCATTGCTCATGTGCATTGTTATATTCTCCAAAAGATCCAGAATGGTGTCATATCTTTTATATATATTGTTGCTTAATAGAAAAATAATTAGTTGAGTATAATAGCATACAAGAATTCCTCAACGTGTGTTCTGTGGATCATGACTCCTTGGAAAGAGTCCATGAAGGAGAGGACTCATAGTCAAAACAAATTTGGGACCTGCTGCTCACTGTGTCTCCTTCTCAGAGACTCATAATTTACTATGACAATTTATGAAGCTCTGTAGCAAATAAATGGTTTGACTTTGTTTAACCCAATATTCATCTTATATATAACAGTTCCGGGGCAAGGGCATCATCTATTTCTAAAGTAATATCTCTACTGCTTAGTGCAGGACCTATACCTAGTTAATACCTAATAAATATTTAAATGAGTATGAACAAAGTCAGACTGTAAGTTGAAAATTACGTATAACATATTTTTATTTATTTAGGGAGTATAGTTATCTACAATAGTAGAAAGATAAATAGAAAATCATTTTAAAAATACTTTATGTGATATATTTTATTGTCTGTAAGTCTACACAATATAGCATATTTAGTGAGCTCCTTTTGCTTCAGAACACTTACTAAGAAGAATATCTACTAAAAACTACAAGCTCAATCCAAAACAATTAATTTAATTCACCTCTTCCCACTCCTTAGCATTTTCAGGATAAAAAAATAGATGATATAAATTCATTTTCTGCTATAATATATAAGCACCTAAGAAATTGTGTTTTATTAGCTAGATGTAAGATTTGCTTTCATTATTTATAGTACATTTGATAATATAAAGATTATTTATATATTTTTTTCTTATGTGACTTTCCTAGCATCTTCATCTAAAATTTACTTTGGAGATTTAGACAAAATGTCATGTCAATTTCCTAGACCACACACTATGTAATTCCTCTGCGAATTTTAATATCAATGTGGTGGGGGAAAGCAAAGAGAAATGAAATAAGTTTACTCAACATCACTCTCCCCTAATGAAATTTCTGAAAATTTGAGAAGTTCTATCTGTATGTAGAAATATTTTCACCATAGGACTTATAGTGGTTGAATTTTTCAAAAGAAATTATTTTTCATTTCTTAAAAATAATATGATTTGATTTTTATCATTACCTAAAAGTTTTCTATTTTTCCTCTCCTAGGTTTGCACTCAAGACTGCCATTTACCTTAACAGAAGCTGGTTATATGTCCGGAGGAAAGAATGAGCAATTAAACAGGAAATGCCACAGAAGTGTTATTAAGATTAGCCCCCATATCCCACCCCCCAAAAAGATATCTGTAGGTTTTCCAGTCTCCACTTATTTCCCACTATTTTTTTTATTATATGGAGATAAAAATGTAGGCGTTAATGAATTTTTCAACAGTCTATACTTATTAGTCTTTTTGTTAGAATAATAATATAAATACTAACCATATGTAAAATGCTTTGTGAATGAAATTGCTATATTAAAAAATACAGAATGGTGTTAGTAAATGCTAAGAAGGACTACCAATATAAAAAGTATACAAGTTGATGACTGTATTTCATATGCTAAAAGATATGTTTGTGTGTGTTTTTTTCCCTCTCGAACTCTTACTCAGCCCCTGTACATCTAAGGCTTATATTTATAACAAGTTGGGCCTGTTTGGGATGTTCAGTTTATGTCTGTGGGGAAAATAAAAACAAAGAGTATTGCTTCAATTAGGTCAAATGTTATATAAGAGGTGAGTTAGAGATAGGATTAGGATTTATGTTAGTAAGTTACTCAGTGGTTACCAATAGAACCAATCACAGAAATGAGAGTGTAGTGCAACATGCCAAAATGCTTTAAAGCAATTTCCCTCGTATTATCTACTGTCTATACTAATGTATCTTAATTCAATCAAACTCAACTGCTTTTCAATAACTCCTAGTAGATTCTAACCCCTGAGTTCGAGTCTGCTAGAATTAGGTACATGTTCCATAGCTTTGGCAACATTTAAATGGTTCTGCATCATACAATATATTTCAGGCATATCTGATATTCAACCGTTGTTGTCCTACCATTCAATTGTGATCTAGAACGCATTCCTTAATTTTTTGAACCTTGAAGATACTGGAATAAAATAGTGCTTACTTCATAGGATTGTAGTAAGAATAAGATGGTCATTAGGATGATGTTTCCTTTTATTTGGAAAATATAGATAAATGTTTCTGACGGTATCATCACCATCTTCATTATTACAATCATGACAGAAAGAAGACACATTACCATATGGAAACTCAACTTTCCCTGGGCTACACACATCTATCTCTTCAGAGACTCACACTGTATGCCAACTCCTACCACTGTCAAATGACAGAAAATATAAATCCTTATGCTTTTGTGTAGTTAGTTTTGGCATATTTTATTCCTGTCCATTTATAATTTGGTTCACCATATTCTTGTCAATGGCAGAAGAATCCTTGTCAATGACACAAAAAGAGGAATGATGTACCCTCAAGTGACAAAGACATTAAATGAAACTTTTCACATTCTAGGATGCCTGTGGCCCAGAGCAGTGGGTTTCCAGTACCGGGTTTACCTGGCCTTTCTGCAACTGAGTAAAGAGATGGCAGTGCTTAGCATGTGAAACAGAGGTAACTACAGATAAAATTATAAAACAAGAGGAATTGGCTTCAGTTCTTTCTTCTTTTTCCCCACTGTCAAATGCTCAGGAAACTTTCTTGTTCTTTGCCCCTGACAGGAACATGCTACACCTTCCTAGACATATAAAGGTATATCAAAAAAGTCCTTATTTGTAAGCAACAGGAATGAGATATGGCCAATTAGAGCAAAAAATAATTTTTTTGAAAGGTTGTTAGGGTTCAGTAACTAGATGCGGACTAAAGAACCAAAAGCCAAAGGCACTATTGAAATTACAGAATCACGCAAAAGAGGAATTAAACACAGAGGGACCCAAAAAGATTGGAAATATTTTTTGGAGGGCAGGTCTCTGGCAGTATAGGCGTCTCCCCTAGGTAAGTGTTCCAGGAACCCATCAACACCAGTGTACCAGTTAGCACTGTTGTGAAAGATGATCTACAGAAGAAACGACCTGAGTTATGGTAAACAGGTGAATAGTTTCTTTCTCCGTGACAATGGATCTGCCTTCACTGTGTTGAGTGTTCAGCAGTTTTTGACCAAAAATGGCATGATCCCCGTGCCCCACCCACCCTATTCACCAGATCTCACCCTAAAAGACTATTTGTGTGTGTGTGTGTGTGTGTGTGTGTGTGTGTGTGTTTGTGTATCCCAGATGAAAAAGCGTCCTCAAGGGGAAATGTTTTGCCCATGTGGAAGAGGTGAAACAAAAAAATGACAGAAGCACTAAATGGCATCAAAACTGTTTTGAGCAGTAGAAAAAATGTCTCAATAGGTGTATTGCATCAAATGGAGAGTACTTTGAAGGTGACTGAGGTTTAAACATGTAAGAATAAATACACAATTTTTTAATAAATAAATTCTGGGGTTTTGGGGTTTACCTCATGTGTCCCAGCTTTCCTTGCTGACCAAGCAGGAGCAGAACATGAAATGCTGTCCCAGGAACAGCTGCTATCACTATTATCCCTGGAAAGGTTTCCATGACATACTTGCTTTCCAATATTATTATTTTCTAATTCAAAATTTAAACATGAGTGTAAGTTGTCATCCATAGGTCACTTGACTGTCTTCCAATTGCAAGAAATACTGGGAGAGAGAGAGAGTAAACATTGTATCTGATATTTTCAATTTATATACTGGAAAGAAGGTATTGTCCCTCACCTAGACATATAAAATAAAAAATTCCCCAAAGAAAGAAAGAAATCTCAAATCAGATGCTTGGAAGTTAAAACAACAGCAAGCATTTCAGAAACTGAATTATAGACATTGTGTAGTTATAGTTCATGTCTTGAGGAAACTCCTCAGTTTTGTTGGCCCTTACTTTCCTTTGAACAAAAACATGGTAGAATATAATATCTACATAATACTGTTGTGGTACAGATTAAATTAGATAATATATGTAAAGTCATTGACAGATCCTAAACATTTTATAAAATTGTTTATTATTATTTTTTCTGACTACTTAAATGATTGCAAGAATCAGCAGAGAGTAATGATCTATGTAGTACAATGCTTTCCCATTTATTAACTAAGCATCTCTTGATTCAACAAATATCCTACATATCAGATATTATTTCATTTGTTTTTTTAAAGAAAAAAATCAAAGAAATATAAAGCATAAACAAAGGACCAAAAGTCATTCAACTAAAGGTAATGGAGATAAGATTACACACCAAAACTTTTAAGCTCAAGAAAGTACATTGTCAACCATAACAATATAGTACTTCTCAGATCAAATGTACAACATGGTGACTGTAGTTAACAATGCTATATTATTTACTTGATATTTTCTGAGAAAGTGGATCTTAAGCTTCCTTATCTCTCTCTCTCTCTCTCTCTCTCTCTCTTTCACACACACACCCACACACACACACACATACAACAGTAACTATGTATGGTGATGAATATGCTAATTAATTTACAGACAACATTTCACAATGTATATGTCAATGTTGTTGTACACTTTGAATATACACAATTTTTAATTGTCTATTATACCTCAATAAAGCTGAAAAAACCCCACAAACTACCTTGAAAACAAAACAACACAGTAACCCTCACTATGTTATGATTAGAAAATACTGAATAGTTTGGAGGTATCAAATAAATTGTAGTTATTGTAACTATAACTATTATTAGTTGTTACTTTTATGGCATAATTTACTTCTAACTCCAAGGGTATAGGGTCAGGTTTCCACTACAAAACTTCAGAGCCTTTGGAAACAGTTGTGGAGTACACACAACAGAGAATGAGGCCTCTCAATTTTCAACCCTCAACAGAGGTTGGTCTTCATACCATCTTCTTTATAATGTGAGAATAATGCCTTTACTACATTTGCACTGGGTATAGAGATACATCAATATTTCTGGGTATGTAATGACTCCTCACTTAGATTTTCAATTACTTAGACTCATTACCTAAGTATTATTTATTCCATTAATGTAAATTATCTAAGGATAGAATGTATATACCATATATATAAGGTATTAGAAGAGTCCATAAACATCACCACTCATTTCTCTGCAGTCCTTAAAGGCATATAATGTTATTTCTATTTCATATAAAGGAAGTTTTGTCCATGATAGGTTAGTGACTTACCCAAGACTATATAGCTAGGTTACAAAAGACAACAAGAACATATTTTAATGGTCAAAGTGGTGATGGTTGTTTTAACTAGAAGATTATGGCTAACCAAATAAAAATATTCAAAGCTTTCCTAATGTATTATTAAGATTACTTTAAAATATAAAGAAACTTGTAATTGTATATACCCGATACCCTAGTGTTCATAATATTGCAGAAATGATAAATAGGCTCTGTAATTTGCTGACTATACAAGTCTACTTTGATATTCTCAGTGACAAGGAGCTAACTATCTGATGAGCCAGCTCCTCCCATTTTTGCACAACTCCAGGGGTTAAATGTGGTAAAATCTTACTCCCTGCGATGTCATCTAGCTCTACCTGGAGGAATAAAACAGAACAAGTAGCCACTGTACTTGACAAACAGATATAATCTCAGTTTTCCAAAATGTGAATGTCAGATTCATTTATTGTACCAAAAAGATCACTCAACTGGCTTTGCCATTTACCAATAGATGGTGCATTGCAAAATTTTTAAAAAGTCCAGTTATTTAAAAGACTAAATGTCACCTCATTGATACTGTTATCAGTATAATTTATATTGACATTTTTGTCTCACACTGACTTTAAGGGCTCTAATGGGGTCTCCAAGTCTCCAGACCATGCATTTATGACCTCTGCTCTATACAGTAATTTATGCGAATTTCCAGAGGAGAACAAGGATAATTTCTTAGACTTCTCAATGTACTCACTCTACCTGACAAGACATGTTAGTTGGACTGATTGGGCCAAGACGCCCCAAGCAGGAGTCCTCCAGTTTAAAGTCCTTGCTGTCTTGGAGGAGAGAGAGGCTATCCTGTACTCCCATATGTCCTCAATTCTCACTGCTAAGCCTTCCTAGGTTGTTCTTGCTAATATTAACAAAATTGTGCTTATCTGATGACAAGTATACAACTTAAAATGTCATCTTTATAGATAAGTCAATCACCAATGGAGTGTAATGTATAGTCTTTTTAAAATCTGCATACCTTGTCTATACTATAAAATCTCTCTTTACTGCATCCTGGAGGCTATAATTCCTCTCAAAGCAAAGAGATGTTTTCCAAGCATAATAAAAAATAGGGGAACTATATTTCCATACTTCCCCAAAGAAAATTGATTATAAAATGTGAGGGAGTGACTAATGATCTTCCCCATGTCTGTGTTCATTAAAGGAGTTTTGATTACACTGGATAATGTTATATAACTTATACAAATATGAAATAAGAATTTCTAAATCAAAATAAAACAGACAAGTTGTAGATATATAATAAAATAATGAACACTTTAACATATAAAAAGCTGTCATAAATCAATGTGCAAAATGGGTAAAGATCATAAAGTCACACAAAAGAAATATAAGCAGCCAATAAACATTTGAAATATGTTTAACCTCACTCATTAATAAAATAGGTAAGTTAGATTCACGTAGGTGTCATGTCTTACTCATTATAGTGTCTTAAATGAAATAAATGGATAGCGCTAGTACTGATGACAGTGTGAGAGACCACATGTGAAGTTATATTGCTGATAGAAAAGTGAAGTAGTGTAACTTTTCCGGAAGACCATATGTCAATATGTAGCAAAATTGAAAAGCAGCCATTCAATTTCTAAAAACTCATTCAGAGGAAATAAATGAATAAATGCTCCAAGATTTATAAACAAAGACATTTTTCCTCATTACTTGTAGTAGCAAAGCAGGGAGTGAGGACAACCTAAATAAATACTGAACAGTAGGTAACTTGCTAAATAAATAATCAAATGCTACTCAACCATGAACAATTATGAGCTAAACTCTTATTAGGTGACATGAAATCATGCTCATAATATACATACTACCAAGTAAAAAAAAATCACAAATGTTTATATAGTTTGATCTAATAAATAAAGGTATTATACATTGTATTGTGTTTGTGTGCACTCTCATTAACAAAAAAGTCTCAGAAATGTTACAAAAGTAATGTATTGGAAATAGGATTTTCCCTTACATCCTCTTTATCTTTGTATCCTCTTAATTTTTGGAGTTTCTACAATAAATGTGCACTAATTTTGCAATTCAAAGAATTTCTATTTTGACAAGATTTTGCCTTCTCTACATTTGCAATTATTTTGCAAGATGGCTCAATTTGTATTTGTGCAATAGAAAATGAGGCCTTTTTTTGCATTCATTTTCCACAAATTTATCATTTGAAGTTGGTAAAAGTGGTACAGAGTAAAATCATTAGGGTCTGGGTATGCTATACCTTTCAAAACATTGGAGACTTTAGAAAAATTATTTCACACTGTTTCATCACACTGATATTAAGATCTGAGATAGACAATGAAGGGAAACAGTAGTTCTCTTCAACCAGGAAAGACAGCAAAAAAGAGGCAATTGGATTGACTTACTTTTTACAAGGTGGAATCCCTCAAGTGTTAGCTCATATCAATATACATATATCTATATCACACACACACACACACACACACACACAGAGAGAGAGAGAGAGAGAGAGAGAGAGAGAGAGAGAGAGAGATAGAAAGTCCATTGTCTTAGGCGAATCAGTCATTGTGATACGAATGCCCACCCACTGAATAAACATTTTTAACCCCTCCAGACTGTAAAGGCACTGGTAGAACCACACCTGGGATAGTGTTCCTCATTTCCACCTGCATCTGGGTGTGGCCACATTACAGCTTACGGGCTCAAAGTACATAATCAGAAATTATATAAGAATTTATATTTGAGGGAAAATGAGTTTATAATTGAGTTTGCAATTTCCTCTCTCCCCTCCCCTTTGAGACAAATGTAGAACCACATGATGAAGATGGTAGGCTCCTGAATCACTGGGTAGAAGAAGGACTGAAAAATTACCAAAGTCTACACTAGACTATTGAGTGAGTGAGAAATAAATTTTCAATGTGCCACACCACTAAAATTTAAGGTTTATCTTCTCCTATTTTGTTTTAACTAATGCACTTTTTTCAGACCTCGGTTGCTTTATCTGTAAAATGAAGTCTTTGCACTGATTGAACTCTGTCTTCCACTGCATACATCTTATTTGTCTTAATTATCAGAGGCATTTCCCATATTGCTTACTTTTTAAGTTAATCAGGAGCATTGCCTTTTTTTTGAAAAGGAAAGTCCTCCCAACTTCTGGAGGAACCAAAGCAGACTCCTCCTTTAGTTTGAGAAATAAGTACAAAAATGAGACTAGAGGAGGGAGTGGAGACCCAGAGAAATGCTTTTGACAAAGAGGAGTGAGAGATAGAAGGTAGATGAATTCTTAGTAATAAAGAATTCACACAGGAGAAATGTAAGGGTGATATCAAACAGATTTGTTCAAAGGTATTTTGGAAAGAAAAATTTGTGAAAATGTAGAGAGAACAACAGCAACAAAAATTAGCAAAGATATAAAGGACTTTTTGGTCCCTAAATGAATTTTACTTCCAAGAGATTCATATTGTTTATATGTGAACCATAAAAATTTTCTGTCCACTTCTTCCAGAATTTTCTAAAGCCTGACAGGACATCCGCAGAGAGGGAACGTCATTCCAGGATAATCAACTGCAAGTTACTAAATTAAGATCAAAATATCCTCAACCTTGAATATTTTTCAAAGAGTTTTTAGAGGAAAGAGGTTCTCTAGGGGGTTGTATAATTATATAATTGTATCCTTTTGAGGAGTCTATTTACAGATAGGTAATGTTTCCCCACTATTCTTCAAAGAAAAATGTATGAAATAAAGTCGAATTTGGGGGTATTTTTTGGGAAGACTGAACAGGAAGTCTGTGCAGAATCTGTCAGCCACCTAATTAATAAACACTCTCCCCTTATTCCTTGCTATCAAAGCCCTGATTTATGTGACTGCTAATACTCTCAAAGCTAAGGTGACCAGTTTAAAGGCCTAGCTAATGAGATTTAAGTGAAAGTCTAATTACATTTTTTTGGGCATATAATCTCCTTGATTTAGACACAGTCCCATTTTTAAAATTTTGTTTTTTCCTGTATGAAACATGAAAAACACAGTTGAAGATTTAGCAGTCATTTTGCAACTATGGGAATCCCAGTCACAGTGACACACCAGAGGAGGGGGACAGGAAGACTGAAGAACCTAGTCACTAGTTAAATACCTTTTAGCAGGCGAATTAACACAGGATTTATCTCCAAATTTCTTGTTACATCAGAAAAGTTAGATAAGTCACTTATAGTCAATTTCTATTATTTTATCCAAACTCATTATGAATAGATATTGAATTCTATTCTCAGATCTTTAGAATATTTTCTAGCACCCAATAGTTATTTTTACTCTTATTCTAGACTCTTGATAATCAGACATGCTTAGGATAGGTATGTGGCAGTGTCTGGTATCTCTAGAAGCCCTGATACCATTCTCAAAAAATTTTTTAATAGTAACATTTTATTTTCACTCATCTTTCTAATTACACTCAGAGGCCAGTTCCTCTAGGACACCTTCACTGACAACACTTTACCCCTGTATCTAGGCAGAATAATGAAGCAAAATAAGCAAAGCACAATGGTTAAAAGTGTGGTGTACTGTATATTTCAAAACAATTAAAGAGTAAACCTCAAGTGTATCAACATAAAATTTGTCAAGTGAGATGATAGATATGTTGATTAGCTTGATTTAATCACTCCACATTATATACATAT
>CAUYQG010022721.1:0-20184 GCA_963574415.1 Tarsius wallacei
GGAAGCAATTAATGGCAGTAAATACCTGTCTGGGGATGGGGGGACATTTCTTACAAACAAGGGTGCCTGAATGAGACATATTTGTGTACCTAACCCTTAAATGTACCCCTTAATATCACAATAAAAAAAAAAAAAAATAAAAATAAATGAGCCAAAGATATACATAAGTACCAGAATTCAATACAAAGAGACTAGAGTAATTACACATCTATCAATAAAAACTTTACATGTACATGATTTAAATTCCCTAATAAAAACATATAAACTGACTGAATGAAAAAAATAATATCCAACCATATCCCGTGTAGAAGAAATTCAGTTCAACTGTAAAGACCAATGGACTAAAACTAAAGAGATGGAAAAAATATTTCATAGAAATGAAAATCAAAACAAGTAGGAATAGCTAGATTTATATCAATAAAATAGATTTCAAGTCAAAAATATATTATGAGACAAAGAAGCTCATTATACAATGATAAAAGGATCAATTCAGCCAGTGGATATAACAATCTAAATATATATGCATTTGACACTGGTGCACACAGATATAGAAAGCAAATATGATTAGAGCTAAGGGTAAAAATAAACCCCAATACAATAATAGTTGGAGAATTAACCATCCCACTCTCAGCATTTAACAGGTCATCTAGACAAAAAGTTACCAAAGAAATATCTGACTTAAGCTATACTATAGACCAACAAGATCTAACAGAGCATTACAAAACACGTTACCCAGCAGCTGCAGATTATGCATTCTTCTTATTAGCATGTGAAACATTCTATAGGGTAGACAATCAGGTAAGGCATAAAAAAAGTCTCAAATTTAAAAAAAAATCATAGTTATAGCAACTATCTCATCAGATCACAATGAAATAAAATTAGAAATAAACAAAAAGAGAAACTTTTGACATTGTACAAGTACACGGAAATTAAATAACATGTTCCTGAAAGATCATTAGGTGAGTACAGAAATTAAGGAGAAAAATCCCCAAATTTTAGAAACAAATAAAAGTAAAAATACAACATACCAAAATATGCAAGATGCATTAAAAGTAGTATTAAGAAGGAGTTTATAGCAATAAACATCTATATAAAAATGTAGAATAACTTTTAAGACTATAATATTGCACAACAAGAAACTAGAAATGCAAGAACTAAACAGATCCAAATTAGCAGAAGGAAATAAATAATAAGGATTAGACAAGAAATAAACAAAATAGAGACTAAAGAAAAACAAAAAAAATCAACAAAACAAAAAGTTATTTTTAAAAATATAAACAAAACCAACGGACAATTAGGTAGACTACCAAAGAAGAAAGACAACTCGAATAAATAAAATCAGAGACAAAAAAAGAGACATTTTAGCTGATATCACAGAAATACAAAATATCCTTAGAAACTATAATGAACAAATAAACCACGAAAGTGAAAAACCTAGAGGAAATAGAAAAATTCATGGACACATACAACCTTCCAAGAGTGAATAAATGGAAAGCCTGAACAAACCAATAATGAGTAATGAGACAATTAAAAATACAAGACTCCCAACAAACAAAACCCTAGTGCTGGATGGTTTTACTGCTAAATTTTACAAAACTTTTAGGAAAGTACTAACATCAATTTTTTTCAAGCTATTCCAAATAGTTGAAAAGGAGAGAATGGTTATGAATTCATTTTATGAAGCACAAATTAACCTGATATCAAAACCATACAAAAATACAACAAAGAAAACTGAAGACCAATATCCCTGAGGAACATAGATGATGAAATTCTCCACAAAATGCTAGCAAATGGAATCCAAGAGCACATCAAAAAACACCATGATCAAGTAGGATTTATCTCAAGAACACAAGGATAATTCAACACATACAAACTGATAAATGCGATACAACACATCAACAGAGCAAATGGCAAAAATCATACGATCATCTCAATAGATGCAGAAAAAATTATGATAAAACTCAACATCTCTTTATGCTAAAAATTCTCAACAATTTAGATATAAAAGAAACATACCTTGACAAAATAAAGATCATACATACACCACAAACCCACAGCTAGCATCATATTTAATGAGTAAAGGTTGAAAGCTTTTCCTCTAAGATCAGGAACAAGACTAGAATGCCCACTTTCACCATTCTTATTCAAGGTAGTACTGCTTCATGCCCAAAGCAGCCAGGCAAGAGAAGGACTAAAGGGGAAGTCAACTAGGAAAAGGGGAAGTCAAATTGTCTTGCCTTCCTGGGCTGAAGCAATGTAAATATCACATGCATTGATTTATGGTTTTTATAACCTCTGTCTTTCTAAAATGTATATAACCAAGCTGCAATTTGATCACTGCAGACATGTGTTTTCAGGAGCTGTTAAGACAGTGCCACGAGGCCTAAGGTCACTCACATTTGACATAGAATAAAATTCCTTAACATTAAGGAAAAGAAACAATAACAAAACAGAAGCCAAGTTGCACCTGTTTACTGGTGCAACACCTTGACACATTATATTATGTGTAGAAAAAGCTAAAAATTTCACCAATAATCTGCAGAACATATGATTGAATTCAGAAAATCTGTATGATAAAAAAATTAACATTTATATATAAGTAGCATTTTTATGTACCAATTATTTTATGTACCAGTTTACAATAGCTACAAAACAATTATCTAGGAATAAATTTAGACAAGGAGGTGAAGATCTCTACAATAAAAAATTAAAAACACTGATGAAGTAAGTTGAAGAGGACACACACACACTCACACACACTCACACAAATCCTATGTTTAGGAATTGGAAAAATTAATATTGTCAAAGTGACCATCCATATACTCCAAATGTTCTACAGATCTAATACGCTACCACAATTCCAATTACATTCTTCACAGAAAAAAACCGTTTAAAATTCATACAGAAACTCCAAAAAACCCCATAAAAATAGTCAATGCAACTCTGAACAAAAAAAGAAAAAACAAAGCTGGAAGCATCACACAATCGGACTTAAAAATATACTGCAAAGTTGTAGTAACAAAAAAAAAAACAGCATGGTACTGTTATAACAATGAACACATAGAGCAATAGAACAAAATAAAGACCCCATAAATAAATCAATGTATTTACAGCCAACTGATTTTTGAAAAAGATAAAAAAAAATTTTGAGGAAAGTACAGCCTTTAATAAATAGTGCTGGGAAAACTGAATATTTATATTCAGAATAGTGGAACTAGCCCCTATCTTTCACCACATGACAAAAATCAACACAAAATGGATTAAAAACTTAAATGTAAGTCCCAAAACTATAAAACTACTAGAAAAACAACATACAGGAAACATTTCTGGACATTGGCCTAAGCAAAACATGTTATGACTAATACTTCAAAAGCATAAGACACTAAAAAAAATAAGAAAATGGGACCATATTAAACCAAAAATCTTCTGAATAACAAATAAAACTATCATCAGAGTAAAGAGATAATCTACAAAATGAAAAAAAGTTTGCAAGCTATTCATCTGATAAAAGATTAATATCCAGAATGCACAAGAGCTCAAATAACTCAACAGGAAAAAAATATATAATTAAAATGGAAAAATACCTTATTATACATTTCTCAAAATAAAACATACAAATGAGCACCAAGTATATGAAAAATGCTTCTGAACCTATGTAATCATTAGGACAATGCAAAGCAAAACCATGACATACAATCTCCTTCAGTTAAAAGGGCTATTATAAAAAATAAAAATAAAAAGTAACAAATGCTAGTGATAATGTGAAGAAGGGAGTTTTTCTTTTTGAAAAACTTGTCCAGCGGGCACAGTGGCTCAGCCTGTAATCCCAGCAAGTTGGGAGGCTGAGGTGAGAGGATTGTCTGAGCCCAGGGGTTCAAGACCCACCTGGGCAACTTGATGAGACCTTGTCTCTAAAATAAATCAAAAAATTAGCCGGGCATGGTGGTGCACGCCTGTAGTTCCAGCTACTTGTAGGGCTGAGGCGGAAGGATCGCCTAAGCTCAGCAGGTCGAGGCTGTGGTGGCCGGAAGTGTGCCACTGCCCTCTACCCTAGGTGACAGAGTGAGACTCCAACTCAATATTAGTAATAATAATAATAATAATAATAATGAAAAATTATCCATGGCAGGTCTTTCTGCAATGAATCTTCCTTTTTCCTTCTCTTCTTCTGGCTAGTAAACTCCATCAAAAAATGTGAAGAAAAGGGAGACAAATTCTGGTGAGGATGTAAAGAAAAGGGAATTCATAAACTGTTGGTGGGAATGTAAATTAGTACTACTATTATAAAAAAAATTGTATGGAGTTTCCTTTAAAAAAATAGACTGACATATAATCAATCAGTTCTACCATTGTGTATTAAAAAGCAATGAAATTAGTATATGAGAGATGTCTGCACTCTATATTTATTATGACACTATTTACAAAACCCAAGATATGGAATCAAACTAGGTGTTCATCCACAGATGAATGGATAAGAACACTATGATAGATTAGATATAGGAGATAGATAGATAGATAGATAGATAGATAGATAGATAGATAGATAGATAGATAGATAGATAGAAAAACTGGCTGACCACATGTAGAAGAATGAAACAGGACCCCTGCCTATCACTATACAAAAAAATCAACTCTAAATAGATCAAAGTCCTAAACATAAAACCTCAAACTATAAGAATCATAGAAAATGCAGTAGACTCCCTTATGAACATTGCAATAGACAACCAATGCTTGATCATAACCCCAAAAGTATGTACCATAAAAGATAATATAGACAAGTGGGACCTCAACAGACTAAAAAGCCTTTGTGCAGCAAAAGAAACCATCAAGAGAAGGGAAGACAGTCCACAAAATGGGAAAAAAAAATATTTTCTGTGTAACTGACAAAGTCTAACATCCGGGATCTATAAGGAACTCAAGCAAGCTGAAAGGGGAAAAAAACAATTAAAAACTTGGAAAAACACATATATAGACATTTTTCAAAAGAAGACATGAACAGCCTAGAGACACATGAAAAAATGCTCAACCTCACTAATCATCAGAGAAATGCAATTCAGAAACATACTGAGATACCACTTAACTCCAGTAAGGATGGCCATCATTAATAAAACAAAAAACAACAGATGCTGGCAAGGCTGCAGAGAAAAGGAAACCCTTTTGGTTTCCTTTCCACAACACTGTTGGTGGAAGTGCAAACTAGTTCAACCTCTATAGAAAACAATGTGAAAACTTTTAAAAGAACTAGAAATTGATGTTCCATATGACCCAGCATTCCCCCTTATGGAATATACCCAGCAAAACTCAATTCATTCTACAAAAAAGATACTTGCCCATACATGTTTATTACAGCACTATTCACATGGAACCAATCTTGCTGCCCATCAAAAGTGGACTGGATTTAAAAACATGGTATATATACACAATGGAGTAACACACAGTCATAAAGAAGGACAAAATTACGGACTTTGCAGCAACTTGGATGGATTTAGAATCCATAATATTCAGTGATCTTTTACAGAAACAAGAATTAAATACCACATGTTCTCATTATGAGTTGGTCCTGAACATTTATCACAATACTGTAAGAGAGGGATCAGCAGTAGTGCGAAGGAAAAGGAGGTGGGAGGGCATATAAAATCACTCAGGGTACTTGACCCTAAACCAGGGGAAGTGAGGACCATTTGGGTGTCCAAACTTCATCTGCACTTAAAATACTTATTTACCTAATCCTGACTTGTACCCTACATCTTTACAATAAAATAAAATAAACACAATGTAAAAAAGAAAATTATGATAGATTATGTGGAAGATAGATATAGATAGATAGATAGAAAGATGATAGAGATAATGGAATACTCTACAGCCATAAAGAAGAATGAAGTTGTGTCATTCTTGGCAATATGAATGAGCCTGGAGGACATTGCATTAAGTGAAAAAAGTCAGTCACAAAAAGATAAATACTGCATGTTTTCACTTATATGTAGAAACTAAACATTTAAGCTCTTAATGTGGTATATATACACAATGGAATATTACACAGTCATAAAAAAAGATAAAATTATGAACTTTGCAGAAACTTGGATGGACTTAGAGTATATAATATGGAATGATCTATCTCAGAAACAAAGAACTGAGTACCACATGTTCTCACTAATAAGCAGACCCTTAACAATTATCATAATACTATAAGAAAGGGGTTGGCAGTAGTGGGAAACTACCAGGGGAAGGAGGGCACACTTCATCAATAAGGTTACCTGGTCTCAAACCAGGTGAAGTGAGGCCCAAACTTTACCTTTACAGTGACCAGTGACCATTTGTATACCTAACCCTGAATTTTACCCCACATCTTTAAAATAGAAAAATTTTTAAAAACATAAAAAAAGAAGTAAAAAGTATAATTGTGGTTAGTAGAGGCTGAGAAGTGCAAGGGGAGGGGAAATTGGAGGAGGAGATTAAAAGAGGTTCTTTATTTTATTTATTCAATTTAAAAAATTTAATTTAATATTTATTTTTATATATTTTATTTTAAAGATGTGGGGTACAACTCAGGGTTAGGTATACAAGTGGACATTGTATGGGTAAAGTTTGGGACTCTCTTTGGTCCCCACTTTGCCTGCTTTGAGATCCGGTACCCTTGCTGACATTGTGTACCCCCACCACCCTGGCAGTATTCCACTACTGCCAATTTCTTTCTTATAGTATTATGGTAAAAGTTCAGGGTCCACATATGAGTGAGACCATGTGCTACTCTGTTCTTTTTCTGTGAAAGATATTATTGACTCTAAAATCATCCAAGTTGCTGTGAAGTTCATATGTTTGCCTTCTTTATGGCTGTACAGTATTTCAATATGTATATGTACCACATTTTTTATCCAGTCCAGTTTCGATGGGCAGCATGGTTGGTTTGATGTTTTAGCTATTGTGAGTAGTGCTGCAATAAACATGTGTGTGCAAGTATCTTTTTTGTGGAATGCTTTGAGTTCCTCTGGGTATATTCCCAGTAGGGAGAATGGTAGGTCTTATGGAAGGTCGATTTCTAGTTTTTTTAGAAATCACCACACTGTTTTCCATGGAGGTTGAACTAATTTGCATTCCCACAAGCAGTGTAGAAGTGTTCCCTTTTCTCCTCATCCTCATCAGCATCTGTCATTGTTAGTTTTATTACTGATGGCCATTCTTATTAGGGTTAGGTGGTATCTCAATGTGGTTTGGATTTGCAAACACAATCAATAACAAGCAGCAACAATAAACTTTGGGAGAGAGATAGAATTTGATTTTCACTGCTACCATAATATAACATTTAACATTTTCAGATTTCAACAAAAATTATGAGCCATGCAAAGAAAATAAGAACATGTGGACAACTCACAGGAAAATATGATTAAGGGAAATTGTTCCAAAGATGCACAGGCATTGGGTTTACCAGATAAAGACTTTAAATTCACTGTCTTAAATATTCTCAAGAGCTAAAGGGAACCAGGAGAATGATGTCTTACCAATTACATAATATCAATAAAGATATAGAAATTATAAAAGAAAAACAAATAAAAGTTCTGGAGCTGAAAAGTACAAGGGAAATAATTTTTTTTTTTTTTGAGTTGGAGTCTCACTCTGTCACCCAGACTGGAATGCAGTGGTATGTTCCCGCAGCAGCCTCGACCTGCTGGGCTCCGGCGATCCTTCCGCCTCAGCCTTCCAAGTAGCTGGAATTACAGGCGCACACTACCACGCCCGGCTAATTTTTTGATTTATTGTTGAGATGAGGTCTCGCCAAGTTGCCCAGGCGGGTCTCGAACCCGCAGGCTCAGGCAATCCCCTCACCTCAGCCTCGCAAAGCGCGGGATTACAGGCTGAGCCACCGAAATGAAAATTTTAATAGAGGGGTACAATACTAGGTGGAAAAATATCTTGAGGACAGATCAATTGAAATTCAAGCCTGGGGGCAAGTTTGTAACTGTGTTTCTACCCCTGGTGGGGGAAGAGCATGGCACCAGTCGGATTCTGAGGAAGAAGGAGTGCTCTGAAAAGTGTGGGCCCAGGAAGCAGGGTACTGCTGCAATTTGAAAATCTTAGTCAATAGAACTCCATGGCATCTCAGGTTCCAAGAAATGAGGTGACATACAGAAATATGCTGACTCTAGACCCTGGAATGGTGGAGCTTATCAGTATCCTAGCCTCTGTGAGGCCAGATGCAGTGGTAAAATGGTAGAATACAACTCTTATCTGGGCCCTGGAAAGGCTGCTAGGAAGAGCACAGCGATGACTTTACTCCCTTAAAAGGGATGTCCCAGCACCTCAGACCCCAGAGGGTTAGTCCAGACCCCGGATAGCAGTGTACTGAAGTTGTTTGAACCATAGGACAAGGTATCTCAGCTTAGCCATTGCTCTGTTTCCCTGTGACTAAGGATACCACCTCAGCTTTTCCAGAGCAGTGATGCCCAAGGGACAATGTGCTGCTTTAGCTCAGGCCTAGGAAAGCAGTCCAGGCACTATTTCCCTAGAACACAGAATGCTACTTCAGTTTAGACACTGAAGGGCATGTGACCACTCTGGGTGGCCAAGGTACTGTTTTCCCAGGAGACAGAATATCACTTCAGCATTTGTCCTAGGGGGCAGATGTAGGGGTAGGTAGAAGAGGTCTTCTTGGCCTCAAAGATCAGGGTGTAACAGCTGCTCTTAGCTCAGCTTGGATGAGGTGTTTCTGTGGCTGCTTGGATTCAGGGATGAAGAGAAGCCATGACTACTAACCCCTAAAGTCTAACCATAGTGTCAATTGCAAGATAGTACAGCTCAGTAACCACACAAGTGACAGGAGTTGGAGCACAGTATCAGCTCCTTCTCTGGGAGAGAGAACAGATATGTATACTCCAGGCAGCTCTGTTACCTAGGTTTAGCTCATTTGAGAATTGCAGAGAAACCCAGTAGTGAGGTCTGTAATCATCCAAGGTGTTGATGGAGGCTGCTGGGGTCCTCTTGCTTACAGCCTCACCAAAGGGAGAAGTTCCTTCTGTTTCCAGCTTATCTTGATTGAAAAATGGAATGATAGAGGCCGGATATTTCCTTCTGTTTTCTATGTGGCCATCCAGAGTTTCTGTGCTCACCTGAGTGTTTTCTACTCTTCTCAAAATAACCATGTTTATCTAGATGGACTAAGAATAAAAAGAAAGGAGAGTCAAATTATCAAAAGCAGAAATTAAAGAAGAGACGTTACTATCGACCTCACAGAAAATAAAAAAAAAATTATAGGACAGTACTATGAAAAGTTGTGCTTAAATTAAATAACCTAGATAAAATGGAAAATTTCTGGAAATATTCAAACTACCAAAATATACTCAAAATCAATAGAATATCTTAATATACCTATAACCAGTAAAAGGATTGAATCAGTAATGGAAAACCTCCCAACAGAGAATGCCCAGGACTAAATAGCTTCACTAGTTAAAGAATTAACACCAATGATTCTCAAACTCTTCTAAAAAAGTAAAATATAAAGTAGCACTTTTATTTCAATGTATAAGGCCAGCATTACCATAATACCAAAGCCAGACAAGAACACTACAAAAATATTGCAAGCCAGTATCCTTTATGAACTGAGATAAACTATTTTGAATAAAATACTAGCAAATTGAATTCAACAGCACATTAAAAGGATTATATACCATGATCAAGTGGTATTTATTCCTGAAAGGTAACAGTAGTTCAATACATGAAAATTATATTCTGTATATAATATCACCTTAATAAAATGAAGGAAAAACATTAATAAAATGAAGGAAGAAAAAAATACATGATTATCTCAATTGATGCAGGAGAAAAAAACTTTGACAAACCCTTTAGGGTAAAAACTCATACAATAGGAATAAGAAGAGAACTTTCTCAAATTCCTCAGCTAATATTACACACACTAGTGAAATATTGAAAGCTTCCAACCATTAGATCAGAAATAAGACAAGGGTGTTGACTTTCACCAGTGATATTCAACTGGATCTATGGCTTTTGCTGGGTCCGTGGCATCCTCATTTGCTTGATATTATGCAGGAAAGATGTAGTCAGATGTTTGTGAGGATAGGGTCCCTAAAGAAATGATTATCTATCAGGAGGACTGGACCTTCTTGGTCCAAAGTAGATTTGCTTCTGCTATAATAAATTCTAAACTGTGTATCCCAAAGTACTTTTTTTCCTCCGTGTGAAATTGGTTTTACCTTCACTCTTCAATCTCTTGCCACTTAATCTCACTCTTGTTCTCCTTTTCACAGTTACTATGTTTCACTCACTCAATTTTCAGGATAAGATATATTTATTTTGAAGGGAAAGGAGTTCATTGAACAGCTTGTGTTTAATCTTTGTAAACCACAACGCTTTAAATTAATTTGTAAAAAAATTCATCTTTGGGAAAGACATATGTGACAGTAGTAATTACAAAAAAGGAAGTCATCTTTTAATGATTTTGGCTTTTACTTGTTATTATCTATTGCTGTGATTTGAACGTCCCCTCTGAAATTCACGGCAAAAAGTAATTGCCATTATAACAGTATTAAAAGGTGAGGTTTTTAAGAGATGATTAAGACACAAGGGCTCTGCCTTCATGAAGGACTTAATCTGTTATTGTGGGAGTGTGTTAGTATTGGAGAATAAAGTCCTGATAAAGAAATGAGTTTAACTGATTTTATTTCTCAGTATTCTGCACCCATTTCCATATTTATGATAGAAATTTTCTGGTGATACACAAAATGTTCTTCTCATGTAGCCAGTCTGAAAGGTAAAAAGATATTCTAATTTTATGTTTTATGAAATTATTTCCACATATCAAACATGGGCATTGGTATAAAATAAATAATATTTTAAGCTAGGTAAAACATCCTTGAACTCGTTTGCAAACTTTATTTGCTTATTAACAATCCACAAATAATAATTGCACAAAAGAGAAATCAAAAAATAGGAATTTATTTTCACAATATTGTACATTTATTCTGACATATTTAAATTTCAGTCACCTTCAAAGTACTCTCTATTTGATGTAATACACCTATCTAGATGCTTTTTCCACCGAGTTCAAGACAGTTTTTGAACTCATCAATTTTGATGCTTTTTAGTACTTCTGACATTTTCTGTTTCACCTCTTCCACATCTACAAAATGTTTCCCTTTGAGGACTTTTTCTCATCTGGAGAAACAAGAAAAAAGTCACCAGGGGCAAGATTGGGTGAATAGGAAGGATGAGGCACAGGGACCATGCCATTTTTGTCAAAAACTGCTGAACACTCAATACAGTGTGAGCAGGGACCTTGTCATTGTGGAAGAACCAGTCACCTGTTTGCCACAACTCAGGGTGTTTCTTCCATAAATCAATAGGCAACCTTCTCAAAACTTCCAGATAAAAATTTTGGTTGACCATTTGATCTGGAGGAACAAATTCCAAGTGTACTACAAGAAACCTGCCCTCCAAAGGATCACTTTGTTTTGGGGGGGGTTGTGGAGGGGAAGAGTTCCTTCTCGTATGTATTTATGGGATGTTTTGATGCATACAATGTAGTGATCAGATGAGAATAATTAGCATATGTATCATCTTAAACATTTATCAGTTCTTTGTGTTGGGAACATTCATTATAGGCTTTCTCGCTATTTGAAACTATATATTATTGTTAACTATAGTTTCACTACAGTAGTGTAGAACATTATAATTTATTCCTCCTATCTACCTGTAATTTTGTATCCTTTAGCAAATTTCTCCCTACTTTCCCATTCCCCCATGCTTCCTAGCTTCTCATATTTGTCCCACCTTTTACTACTGTGAAACCAACCTTGTTCTAACCTCCACATAACAGTGAGAACATGGAGTGTTTAATTTTCTGTATCTGGCTTATTTTACTTAACATGATCCCCGCCAGTTTCATTCATGTTGTCATGAATGGCAGGATTTCATTCTATGTTATGGCTAAATAGTATGGCATGGTGTATATACAAACACATTTTCTTTACCCAGTCATATATATTTTAGATACTTAGGATGATTTCATATTTTGGCTATTGTGAAAAGTGCTGCAATAAACATGGGAGTGCAGGTGTTTCTTCAATATAGTGACTTCCTTTCCTTTGGATAAATTATCAGTGATGGGATTGCTAAATCATATGATAGTTCTATTCAGTTTTTTGGGGGTGCCCTCCATAACATTCTCCATAGTGTTTGTGCTAGTTTATAAGTTTGATCCACATCCTTGCCATCATTTGTTATATATTTTTTATAATATCCATTTCACCTGTGGTGAGATAATGCCTCCTTATAGTTTTCATTTGCATTTTTCTGATAGTGATGTTGAACGTTTCAAAAATGTACTTAGCCATTTGTATATGTTCTTTTGAGAAATACCTGTGTAGATAATGTGCCCATTTTTAATTAGATTGTCTTTTAGCTGTTGACATGTTTCCAGTTTTTTTGTTTGTTTTTGTTTTTGTTTTTGTATATTCTGGACAATAACCCCTTGTTGTGTGAGTAGATTGAAAATATTTTCTTCCATTCTGTAGATTGTCTTTTCAGTCTGCTGATTCTTTCTTTTGCTGTGCAGAAGTTTTGTGCTTTTATATAATTCCATTTGCTTATTATTACTTTTGTTGCCTGTGTTTTTGTGATCTATATAGAAAATGTTTTTCTATACCAATGTCCTGAATCATTTTGTCTATGTTTTCTTCTAGAATTTTTATTTTTCAGGTCTTACATTTATGAATTGGATCCATTTTGAGCTGACTTTTGCATAGAGTGAGAGATGGATGGGTCTAGTTTCATTTTTATATATATGATGCCTATTTTTACCAATATCATTTACTGAAGAGACTGCCTTCCTCAATGAATGTTCTTGGCCCCTTTGTCAAAATCAGTTGGCTATATATATGTGAATTAAATTCTGGGTTCTCTATTGTGTTCCACTGGTCTATGTGTCTATTTTTATACCAGTTCCCTCTGTTTTGGTTACCACAGTTTTATTATACATTGAGGCCTGGTATTGTGTTACCTCCAGCTTTGTTCCTTTTGCTCAGGATTGTTTTGAATATTTTGGGTCTTTTATGATTCTATAAAAATTTGAGCATTTTTCTCCTGCATCTATTAAGAATATCATTGGTATTTTGATAGAGAATACATTGAATTTTTTGATTACTTTGGGTAATATAGTTATTTTAATAATATCAATTATTTTAATTAATGAGTATGAGATGTATTTTTATTTGTAGCCTTTTCAATTTCTTTCATCAGTGTTTTGTAGTTATCCTTGTTGGGGTCTTTCAACTACTTGGTTAATTTTGGTTGCAGTTAAGGCATATGTTCTTTCATGGGGAGCAAGCTAAACACAATTAATGTTTTGTTTTGTTTTTCCCCCCATTAGTATCTGGCTGACCCAACTTACACAAGGGCTACCTTATTTAGGTACTGAATATATATATATATATATATATATATATGTTTAAATTTTACAGGAAAATAAACTTCCTAATCCACTATTTGCTGTGCTTGCTTTTTAAAAATTGAGTTTCCAAGGTGGAGATAAATTTACCTTGAGACTTCATTTGTCAGTATGATTATTACCTTAAAGGTCGAACAGAATAGCATGTTTCTGCTACCCAAAGCTTTTAACTTTATAACCTGTTTAAGAGTTTTCAAAATCTCCTTTAGTTTTCTCTCTACAAATCTTTTTTTTTCCCTAAGAAGTATTGCTTATCTACGCAGTAATTGAATGTTATAATCTTGCCAATATAAATGAGGTAGCAATTTTATTTCTGAAGCTTTTTCTAGCTTGTCCATGTGATATCTGGCAATTAAAGAGATTCAATGGCATGAGACCAGGCCCATAATGCTCAGTCTATCTTTCAAACAAACATCACTCATAGTCTCAATTCATGTAAAAACTTATTTTTCCACACCCTTGCCAACACCAGATGCTGTCAATCGTTTTAATATTTTTTCAATAAAATTGATAAAAACAAATTATCTTTCTATTTGCATTTTCCTAGATGTAAGGAAATCTAAATATATCTTAATGTTTAAGGTAAGTTGATCTTTCTTTTCTGTGAACTTACTGTTGAGGCTACTTACCCCTGTTTTCCATTAATTTGAAGAACCTATATGTATATTTTTTTAAATTAGTCTTTTGTTATTTATTTTAAAACTGTTCCTATTTTCTCATATGACTTGGTGATTTCTTAGTAAAAAGATGTAATGCTTATGTCACTAAACATATGGGACTTTTTAAGCAGCTTTATTTTGTCTGATCCTTAAAAAGCATTTTCCCACTAAATGATTATGGGAAGAAAATTCTACACAGTTTCTTGCAGCATTTTTATCCTTTCAATTTTGCACTTAAATCCTAAGTCTGTCTAAAATTTCTGATCCTATAAATAGTGAGACAAAGTCCTAGCTTAATTGTTTTAGATAAATGATCAGCCATTTGTCAAAATATCATTTATTGTCTATGCTATTTTCTTTATTGATTTGAAATTCAATAGATCCCCATATGTATTCAACTCTATTTCTTAGGTTGCTACTCTTAGTTATTTATTCATTTATTTATTTATACATAAATTTTACTTATTACCTTAAAACAGATATTTAATTTTTAAAAATCTCATGACTACAATTTTTCTTTATTATTATTACTATTTATAATTTTCAAACAATAATCATACATTTATTTTTCCCTCTGAATTATTTTAAAGGTAACCTAGTTTCTAAAAAATATATTTGTGTTTTTATTGGGAAAGTTTTAAATGTATTGATTAATTTGAGAACAACTGACAAGTTTTTTATACCAAATATTTCTTAACATTAATCAATTATTCTAGAACTGATTGTGTTTTCAATAGAGTTTTAACATCTTTTCAGTGTTCTACACATGTATTGCTAAAATTATGTACAGGTTATGTTTTGTATTAGTATTGTAAAACTGACCTTTTCTTTCATAATATATGATGAGAGATCTCAAAAAAACAATTTATTTATAAATGTACACATAAATTTATTAATTTATAAAATGGTTGTGTTTTTTACATGTTTAAACTTCAGTCACCTTTAGAGTACTCTTCGTGTGATGCAATACACTTATCGAGATGCTTTTTCTATTGCTCAAAACAGTTTTTGAACTCATCAATTTTGATGCCTTTTAGTGCCTTTGTGTTCTTTGTTTCATCTCTTCCACATCGACAAAATGTTGTTTCCCTTTGAGGACTTTTTTCATCTGGGAATACAAACAATAAAAAGGTCACTCAGGGTGAGACTCGGTGAATAGGGAGTGTGGGGTATGCGGGCCATGATGGGTTTGGTCAAAAACTGCTGAATACTCAGTGTGGTGTGGGCAGGTACCTTGTCATGGTGGAAGAACCAGTCACCTGTTTTTCACAACTCAAGATTTTTCTTCCACAAAGCATAACGCAACCTTCTTAAAACTTCCAGATAAAACTTTGGTTGATCATTAGATCCAAAGGAACAAATTCCAAATGTACTACAAGGGGCCCACCCTCTAAAATATAATTCTGGGATTTTTTTTTTGGGGGGGGGACTTTTGTATGCTATATGGTTGTTTATTCATAGAACACTACTGTGTTGGCAATATAACTTTTAGATTCGGTCAGCTTAGTAAATTTTCTTTTAATCTTCAGTAGTGTTTTCAATTAGTTTCTTAGTGTATTAGTCTCATGGGTGAGTGGCTCAAACAACAGACATTTATTTTCTCGGTTCTGGAGGCTAGAAGTCCAAGATCAAGGTGCTGGCAGTTTGGGATTCTTCTGAGGCCTCTGTCCTTGATTTACAAATGTACATCTTTTTGTTGTGTTTTCACATGACCTGTTTTCTGTGGGCACTTATCTCTGGTGTCTCTCCTCTTTATATAAGAACATCAGTCAAGCCCGGCATGGTGGCTCATGCCTATAATCATAGCATTTTGGGAGGCCAAGGAAAGAGGATTACCTGAGCCCATGGGTTCGAGACCAGCCTGGGAAACTTGGCGAAACCTTTTGTCTAAAATACATCAAAAAATTATCTGGGCATGGTGGCACATGCCTGTAATTCTATCTACTTGGAAGGCTGAAGTGAAAGGGTTGCCTGATTCCGGCATATCGAGGCTGCAGTGGCCATGAGTGTGCCACTGTACTCCAACCTGGGTGACAGAGTGAGACTCTAACTCAAAAAAAAACAAAACAAAAAAAACCAAAAAAAAAAAAACTCAGCTGTATAGGATTAAGGGCCCACCATCAAAGTCTAATTTATTCTTAATTTGCTTTTTAAAGACCATCTCTCCAAATACATTGAGGAGAAGGGCTTCAAAATTCATCCCATAATACGCGGATAGATGAAGAATGTAACTACAAAATTATAAATAGTGATAGCTAATCTGTTACTTAATTATATCTGTTATTTTTTTGTCTTGAAAAAGCATATCAGTCCAAATTCTAAATATACATATACATGTGTATGTGTATGTATATTCGCACACACATATTTAATGGCTTAATTTAGATATAATTAACATTCAAAAAACTGTACACATTTAATCTGTACAATGTGATAACTTTTGTTCTCTATTTATTTATTTTTTATTTGTGTTATGATGAACATGCAGGTGCATGTGTCTCTTTTATGTAAATATCTCTGTTCTTTGGGGCAGATACCTAGTAGTGAGATTGCTGGATCAAATGGTAAATCAACTTTTAGTTGTTTGAGAAATCTCCATACCACTTTCCGTAGAGGTTGTAATAATTTGCACTCCCACCAACAGTGTATAAATGTTCCCTTTACTCTGTAATTACTCCAGCATATACTTTTTATTTTTTTATTATTTAAAATGACCATTCTGACAGGTATCTCATTGAGGTTTTAATTTGCATTACCCTGATGATGAGGAATGTTGAGCATTTTTTAAATATGTTTGTTAACCATTTGTATATCTTCTTTCAAGAATGTTTGTTCATGTCATTTGCCTGCTTTTTAATGGGGTTATTTACTTTTCTCTTACTGATTTGTTTTGCCTTTATCAGATGCATAGTTTGCAAGTATCTTCTCCCATTCTGTGGGTTGCCTATTTGCTCTGTTGATTATTTTGCTGTGCCGATGCTTTTTAGTTTGCTTATGTCTTGCTTGTATATTTTTGATTGAATTCAATTTATTAATATTTTGTGAAGTATTTTCACATCTATGTTCATAAGAGAAATTGGATTGTAGTTTTCTTTGTTGTTGTTTTTTCCTGGCTTTGGTATCAGAGTGACACAGGCCTTATAGAATGAGTTAAGGAGGATTTCCTCCTCTTCAGTCTCGTGGAATAGCTTCAGTAAAATTAATACGAGTTCTTTGAAGGTTTGGTAGAATTCAGCTATGAGTTTATCAGGTCTTGAAGTCTTTTTTGTTGGGAGAAGATTTTATTTGGTTTCTCAATCTTGCTAAGCATTATTGGTCCATTCGGGTTTTTTATTTCTTTTTGATTCAAGGTTGGGGGTTGTATGTTTCCAATAAGTTATCCATTTCCTCTAGATTGTCTAGTTTCTTTGCATAGAGGTGTTCTTAAAAGTCTTGGATGATCCTTTGAATTTTCATAGTATGTTTTAATGTCTCCATTTTCATTTTTTAATCTGCTATTTGTGTCTTCTCTCTTCTTTTCTTAATTAATCTAGCTGATGGTTTATCAATTTTGTTTATCTTTTCAAAAAACCACCTTCTCCTTTCATTGAGATTTTGTATTTTTTTATTCCAAATTCTCTTAGTTTTGCTCTGATTTTCATTATTTTCTTCTGCTAGCTTTGGGTTTAGTTTGTTAATGCTTTCTTTAGTTTCTTGAGGTGTGATGTTAAGTGGGTGATATGCAATCTTTAAGTCTTATTAATGTAGGGCTTATGTGCTATAAATTTTCCTCTGAGTACAGTGTTGGCTGTGTCCAAGAGTTTTTATAACATTTTAAATTGTTATCTTTTATTTCAAGAAATTTTTAATTTTCCATTTTGATTTCATTGTCGATCCAAGGATCATTTAGAAGCTGATGGTTTAGCTTCCATGTTTTTATTTGATTTCTCAGTTCTTCCTGGAGTTACTTTCTAGTTTTATTGCACTGTAATCTGAGATGATATTTGATATGATTTGTATTTTTATGAATTTATTGAGATTTGATTTGTGCCCTATCTTATGGTCGTCTGTTTTGGAGAATGTTCCATGTGCTGGTGAGAAAAATGTATATTTTGTAGTTTGGGGATGAAATTTTCTATAGATGTCTGCTAGTTCCATTTGTTCTAGAGTACTCTTTCTTGACCTTCTACTTTGATTATCTGTCTTTTGCTGTTAATGGGAATGTTGAAGTTTCTCACTATTATTGTATTGCTGTCTATCTCTTTTGTTTTTTTAGGTGTAGTAAAATGTGTTTTATAAATCTAGGGGCTCTGGCGTTAGGTGCATATGTATATAAAATAGTTATGAATTCTCATTGGATTGATCTCTTTACCATTATATAATGGCCATGTTTGTCTCTTTTTTACTGTTACTAATATAAGTCTGTTTTATCTGATATGAAAATGGTTACTCCTGATGGTTTTGAGTTACCATTAGTGTGGAATATTTTTCTCCACCCCTTTACCTTTAGTCTATAGAAGTCTTTGTGAGTTAAGTGCATTTCTTGAAGGCAGTAGATATTTGGGTTGTATATTTTTATCCATTCTGCCAGTCTGTTTCTTTTTAGTGGGGTATTAAGACTATTTATATTCACAGTTAATAACATGTAAGGTACTGTTCCATTCATCATACTGGTCATTATCTGGTTGTTATTGTTTATTTATTTGTTTGTTTTTCTCTATTGTGTTGGTATTCCATAAATCCAATGACCTTTATGAAATCCAGTGTTTTTCTACTGGTGTGTTTTGGCCTTTTCTTTTAGTATTTAGAACTCCTTTGAGAAAATTTTGTATAGCTGGTCTAGTGGTGGCAAATTACTTCAATGTTTGGTTGACTGCGAAGGACTTTATTTCTCCTTCATTAATGAAACATAGTTTTTCAGGATACAACATCCTTGGTTGACTGTTATTTTGTTTGATAAGACTAAACATGGGTTCCCAGTCTTTTCTGGCTTGTAGAGTATCTTCTGAGAAGTCTGCTGTTAGTCTGATAAGTTTACATTTTTAAGTTATTTGATGCACTTGTCTCACTGCTCTTATCCTCTTTTCTTCACATTAACTTTGACTAGTCAGATTACTATATGCCTTGGGGATAATCCTTTGCAATTAATTTTCTGGGAGTTCTTTGGGCTTCTTTTTTTTCTTTTTTCTTTTTTAAATTTTTATTTTAAGGATGTGGGGTACAATTCAGGGTTAGGTATACAAATAGTCACTGTACAGGTAAAATTTGGGCCTCGCTTTGGTCTCCACATCACCTGGTTTGAGATTAGGTACCCTTATTGATGAAGTGTGCCCCTCCTCCACTACTGGAAGCTTCCCACTACAGTCAATCCCCTTCTTATAGTGATATGATAATTGTTCAGGGTCAGCTTATGAGTGAGAACATGTGATACTCAGTTATTTGTTTCTGTGATAGAGCACTGAGTATTACAGACTCTAAATCCATTCAAGTTGCTGAGAAGTTTATAATATTGTTCTTCTTTATGGCTGCATAATATTCCATCGTGTATATGTACTACATTTTAAAAATCCAGTCTACATTCAATGGGCAGCACAGTGGGTTCCATGTTTTTGCTATTGTGAATAGTGCTGAAACAAACATGCACGTACAGGTATCTTTTTCATAAAATGATTTGAGTTCCTCTGGGTATATTCCCAGAAGGGGGATTGCTGAATCATATGGGAGGCTGATTTTTATATCCTTTAGGAATCACCACACTGTTTTCCACAGAGGTTGTACTAGTTTCCACTACTACCAAAAGTGTAGAAGTGTTCCCTTTTCCACACATCCTCTCCTGCATCTGTTGTTTTTTGAGTTATTGATGATGTCCATTCTGACTGGAGTTAAGTGGTATCTCAGTGTAGTTTTGATTTACATTTTTTTGATAATTAGTGAAGTTGAGTATTTTTTCAAGTATCTGTTGTCTGCTTGTATGTCTTCTTTTGAGAAGTGTCTATTCATATATTTTGCCCAGTTTTTAATAGGACTGCATTTTTTTTTTCTTTTTGGCATGTTTTAGTTCCTTATGGACACTAGATGTTAGGCCTTTGTCAG
>CAUYQG010022725.1:0-26655 GCA_963574415.1 Tarsius wallacei
ACTCAAATTTATCGTAGACCTAAGTATAAAATGTGAAACCATAAAACTGCTAGATGATAGCATAGGAAAAAAATCTAGATGGATTTGGGTTTGGCCATAAATTTTTAAATGCAACACCAAAGACATGATCCATGGGGAAAAATTTGATAAGTTAGACTTAATTATAATTGAAAACTCTTTTTAAAGAAAAGTGGTGTTAAAAGAACGAAAGACAAGCCAGAGACTGGGAGAAATATGGGGGTGCCAAAAAATGTATACACATTTTAAGCGATGTTATCTATGTCTTACTTTTTGAAGTTGAATTAAGTTACAATAGCATTTGCTCAACTGTGCCTTCACCATTGACTGTCCTGTCTGTCGCATGGTGACATGAGCATTCATTTGATTAACGCCATCTTTTGAGCAAATGTCACACTCAAAATGTTTAGACATTTTTGGCACCCCTGAATTTGCAAAGCACATTCCTCATAAATTGCCTGTGTACAAAATACAAAACTAAAATTTAAACTCAACTAAAACACACAAAACGGGACTAAAAATTGGGCTAAAGACATTAGCAAACACCTCACAAAAGAAGATAACTGGTTGTCAAATAAGCATATGCTCTACATCACATCTGTAAGAAATTGCAAATTAAAGCAATAATGAGATACACACCTAGTTGGATGCTTAAAATCCAAAATACTGACTACCTCAAATGCTGGGGGAGGTGTGGTTCAATGGGAACTCTCACTCATTAAAGTTGGGAATATAAAATGGCACAGCCTGTCTGGAAGACAGTTAAGGGCTTTTGTATTGTTTTACAAAACTAAACATACTCTTCCTTTATAATATGATCCAGCCATCATGGGCATCTAGTGAAATACATTAAAAACTTATGTTCATATAAAAATCTGCACATGAATAGCCAAAATAGGAAATATCTAAGTTGTTCTTCAATAGGTGAATGAATAAGCTGTGCTCCATCCAGAAAGTGGAAAATTATTTCGGTATTTTAAAAATGAGCTATTCATTCATTAAAACACATGGAGGACATTTTAAAAGCATATTACTAGTGAAATAAGTCAATCTGAAAAGACTACAAACTGTGTGTTACCCACTATGTGACATACTGGAGAAGTCAAAACTATGGAGACAGTAAAAGGATTAGTGGTTGTCAGGGTTTGGGGGCAAAAAAGGATGAATAGGTAAAGCTTTGAGGAGGATTTTTATGGCAGTAAAACTTCAGTATGATACTGTAACGGTGGGTGCATGACTTTATACACTAGGCAAAACCAGTAGAACCATAAAACACAAAGAAACTATAATGTGGAAACAGTAGACTTTAATCAATAATCAAAAATATTGATTATCATTTGTAACAAATGTACCACACTAATGTAGGATATTGATAATAGGGAAAACTATGTGAGGTGGGTGAGGGATATATAGGAAAACTGTAATTTACACTCAATTTTACCATCGCCCAAATCTTTAAGAAATATTCAATTAATTTTTAAAACATTAGTTACAAACTGCAAAAGTACCATGATTACAACGCTGTGGAGACAGGTTCCTGGAGTAACACTAGAGAAACATACAAGCATGCTATGTTTACATCAGGGTAGTAGAAATACACGCAACTGTGTCTTTTCTTTATTTACAAATATTTAGTAACATGATCATTTTACATTTTTAAACACTTAAAAATATCTATAGCTACCGAATGTTTACCTTGTGCTTTCATTTATTTTTCTCATGATCTTTCATTGGATTATATGCCTCTCAAAATTCTAATAGATTCAAATTATCTTCTACTATGTTCAATACTGTTGTTATGTGTATTCTATTTACTCACATTATCTTATAGGATAAAAGTAAAGACATTTCATTAACAAAATAGAATCAATAATATATATAAAGCACTGGAAAAATGACTCCATTCTCTTGTCTTTTAATTTAGAATAACATCCTTTGAAAAAGGGAACACTCTTTAAACTGTTGGTAGGAGTGTAAACTAGTACAACTTCTAATGAAAACAATGTGGCAATTTCTAAAAGATTTAAACATCGACCTTCCATATGACCAGCAATCCCCCTTCTGGGAATATACACGGAGGAACTCAAATCACTCTATGAAAAAGATTCCTGAACATACATACGTATTGCAGCATTATTCACAATAGCAAAAACATGGAAACAACTGTGCTGCCCATCAAAAGTGGACTGGATTTTTTTAAAAAGGTGGTAAGGCTGGGCGCTGTGGCTTATGCTCATAATCTCAGCACTTTGGGAGGCCAAGGTGAGAGGATTGCCTGAGTGCAAGGATTCGCGACCAGCCTAGGCAACTTAGTGAGACCTCATCTCTATAGTAAGTCAAAAAATTAGCCAGGCATGGTGGCGCATGCCTGTAGTTCCAGCTACTTGGAAGGCTGAGAAGGATGGTTTGCCTGAGCCCAGCAGGTGGAGGCTGTGGTGGCCGTGAGTGTGCCACTGCACTCCAGCCTCCATGACAGAGTGAGACTTCGACTCAAAAAAATAATACATATATATGCATTGCACGTACATAATGGAATATTTTACAGCCATAAAGAACAAAACTATGAACTTCACAGCAACTTGAGTGGACTTAGGGTCTGTAATACTCAGTGATCTGTCACAGAAACAACGAACTGAGTACCGCATGTTCTCACTCATAAGTGGACCCTGAACAATTATAATATGATAAGAAAGAGATGGGCAGTAGTGGAAAACTGTCAGGGAAGGAGGGGCACACTTCATCAATAAGGGTATCTGATCTCAAACCAGTTGAAGTGGGGACCAAAGTGAGGCCCAAACTTTACCTGTACAATGACCACTTGCATATCTCTCCCTGAATTGTATCCCACATCTTTTAAAACAAATAAAAAAACAATCTTCACAAAATGTACTTTCAGAGAGAGTTTTGAAAAGTTGATTTCAGAATCTGTTGCCCATCTGCTTTTCTTATTTTGTCTGATTAATATTGTGGGGCCATTCTCTCTCCCACTGTTCTCAAAACTGGTTCATAAATGTGTATTTAGTAAGATTATTAATGGTTAGTCTTCTGACAGGAAAGACAATTTAAAAATTAAAAATATTTCTGGTCAAATAGGTTTAGGAACTACTTATTCTCTTTTGGAGTATGGCAATTCATATAAGCATATGAATGGTTCTGCTTGACTTTGTGTGTCTTAATATTTCCCCCCCAAAAGATATTTGAATATGAATCTCTTATCCATGAAACACCATGAAAGATGGTGTGCCACATTTTTATTCAGGAACAGTTTGAGGAAGACTTAGAACTTGATGTTCTAAGAAGTTGGATTGAGTATAGCATGTCTTTGTCCAAACGAGTGAATTTATTATCCAGAAAAAAAGCACTTATTTCACTTGGTGAGAAGCTGGGGAGTGCCTACTCACATGCTGGCTTCCCTTTTTGGGACACGTTCATTCAATGTGACAACAGGGTGAGGTCGTTAGTACCAGTTCTTCCATGTCGGGTCAGTTCGGCTGCATTTGGACACCCCAGGCTTGTCAGTATTAATTCCACCAAAACAGATGGAGTGCAGCTATTGGTGAAGTGTCTCCATCCCTCCCTTGGCATTTTATATTGCTGACTACACAGTTTTGTCAGGATTTATTGAGAATTCTGATAATTTTTGTCAAGCCCGGTGATATGAGTGATTTTTGATGACAGGCGACACCCTTGTCCCAGTGGAACCCACTTAGTAGTGCAGAGGTAAAGGCAAAGTGTACAAAGTAAGTTTTAAAAAATTAAAAATTTTAATAATCGTTCAAATATTTAAAAGCAGTAACAGAAGTCATTGTTATAACAACTCCAATCCCTTCAGATGAAGAATATGAGAATGAGAGAGATTAACTGATTTGTTCTAAGTCACACACTAGTTGGTGGCAGAGCCAGGAGGTGACATCAAGTTTCCAGATGTAGTCAGAAATCATTTTTTCATTTTATGAAATTGAGCTCAAACACCAACCTGGGCTGTTTGTTGGTTGAATATCAACTCATGTAATTTTCCTTTTTTTTTAGGTTAGAAAATATAGTTTATTTCAAAAATAAATTAGAAAGAGAGAGAGAGAGAGAGAAGATTCACCTCCTCAAGGTAAGGGAGGGGGCCAAAGCTTAAGAAAAAAATGATCTGGCCATAACTCAAAGAGCACATGGCCACAACATAACTTAGCAGGGCACTGGCCAACTCATGTAATTCTCAACTCTCCAGACAGGAGCATTTGGGGAGAGCACAAAAAGGTCAGTGTTCATAACAGTCCAGTTTGTGAAACATTTTATTAACTAAAATGAGGCATTGTAAAGAGATGGAGCTTTTCCTGTCTCTTTTCCCAAGATGCTTTACCCGTGCTGTTTATGTCATATTATGCAGGAAGCTTGCTCCTTTTAGGCTGCAGCCTCATAAAATTAAAGGCGCAACGGCAGAGTGGCTATGAGTCACACTGTCTGTGTTGCTGCATTTGGGGGGATCTCCTCCTCCATTTGCTTTATTGTTATCATCTGATATATGGGGATAATAATAGGACCTACCTCACCAGGCTGAGAGGATTAAGTGAGGTAAATAGACAACAGTCCTTGGCATATGTTAGATGGATGAGAATTATCTGTGATTACTGTGAACTCATGATTATTCAAGAACTCTGTGAGGTCTTTCCTGGCCTTTGGATACAGTCGGCTGCTCCCATTCCTGCTCCCTCTAAGGCTTTATTTTTACCTATATTAAAGCACTTATTATCTTTAATGAAATGTTTTCGGCCGGGTGCACTATGGGAGGCCAAGGTGAGAGGACTGCTTGAGCCCATGAGTTCAAGACCAGCTGGGCAATTTGGTAAGACCTCATCTCTACAATAAATAAAAAAAATTAGCCAGACATGATGGTGTGTGCCTGTAATTCCAGCTACTTGGAAGGCTGAGGCAGAAGGATCACCTGAACCCAGCAGGTTGAGGCTGTGGTGGCCGTGAGCGTGCCACTGCACACCAGCCTGGGTGATACAGTGAAACTCCAACTCAAAAAAAAAGAATTGTTTTCATTTCTGCCCCATCCATTGGAATTAGAGGTTTTTGTGGTCAAGGGTCATATCTTATGCTACTTTGTATCACCACAAACTACCACATTATCTGACATGTAGTAGCAGCTCAAAACAAATTACAGCATCTCTTATCAGAATGTTTGTCCCTAACTTGAGCCTACAATTTTCATATTCCAACCTGTTTTCAATTTCTACATATTTATAGAACTCATATAATAGACAGTAATAATATTACAAATTATATGGCACAAAGAAGCCAGAGAGAGGTTCTGCTGGCCACTTGGCAGGCTAAGAGGGAAGCATACTTTGCTCAGAGCCCCTTGGAATCCATGGTGGGTGGCTGTGGTTGGACTGGGGAGATGGGAAGAGGAACTGAGCTCCAAGGTTTCAGCCCACTGAGCTTCTCTGTGGTCCATGTCCTGAGTCAGAAAGTGTCCTGGGAAAAAGGGTGAGAAAAAAAATATTTCATCAGTGTAACCCTAAGCCCATATGGAAAAGAAACCAGATTGCAAGTACCCTAAATTATTATAGATTAAATGACTAAAGATGAAATGTTTTTCGCCTTAAGAACACAATAATTCACGGAAAGTGCTAGGTTATTTTCTCTTATAACAGAATCTTACTAAGCAATTTTCTGAATGATTTTACCATTTATATTTACAGACCACTTGTGGTTTATGAACCCATCCTTTCCTAAATCCTTTATAGCACTATAAGTCAATATAATGTTAGGAAAATATCTGAAGTTTGCTAAATATCATGTTAACTCATTCTGCAGGGATAATAAGATTTCACTGGTAGAAAAGTTAGATGGGAAGCTATTTGTTTATATTTTTCCCCACAATTTTAGAGATAGGTTTTTTGGAACTGACTAAAAACGAAATGCCAGCATGGATGACATGATTGCTCTACAAGCACACTCTAGAAGAATTACTGCTGATCCATGGACTTAGCAAAGAGATTTGGAAGTCCATTTAGACTAAAAATACCTTAAGAGATATATTTTACACCCCACATATGCATACTATCTTCCAGAAATATTGCACATGAAAGTTGAGTGTAATATTTAATGTCTGGTTACTTATGGCAGTGGCAAACTTAGAGCTCAAAAATGCTGCGAAATAATTCAAACTGCATGCTAATTCACAGAAAATCTATTTGTAGCTTCTTCCAAAGAATACACTAAGCTGAAGGTCATCATCTGACATTTCTAAAGAGAAAAAAAAATGTCAAACTTCTTTGGGCACCTAACACTGGCACTAAGGGATATTGTAGCCAGACAAGGTAACAGATTCTTTTATTTATTTTAGCTGAGTTTAGAACTAAAGCCAGGATTCATGCTTTTTTTCCTAAACAAATAAAGCTTTCTAGATTCAATATGAACCTTCATATTGAACAATTACTTTAAAAAGGAAATTTGCTAACCAACAGATGTGCATTTGAAAAACCATTTCCACACTCTCACTAGCTCAGTGGCCCAGAGGAAATCTATTATTTCTGCTTTTATTTTCTTATCTGTAAAATGGGGAAGACAATAATCACTTCATCAAATGATTTAGAACATAAATTGTTAGGATGTATGCAAAGTGTTTTACCCAGAGTTAGTGCTATTTCTTTTTCTTTACTTTAGACCTGAAGAGAAAACCTGAAGTCTTAGAGACGTTGTAATATGTGCAATCTCATAGTGGTTGGATCAGAAATCAAATTCAGAACAAGAAGAATTGAAAAAGCATAGGGACACTGGGAATATGAGGGCACGAAATAGTAGAAAAAAGGCCAAAAAAAAAAAAAGTTGCCACCTCTAATCAAATGTGAAACCAGAGCCATGGTATCCCTGTGCCAAATGACATCCCAGACTGTCAGTCATTTTATGTAAGATTTATTTATACATAGCAAAACAAACAAACAAAAAACATGTCCAGCATTAATGGAAATATGAAGCAATTGACAGCTATATTTATATGCAGTAATACGATTCAAATGAAAAACCATGACTGCAGAACATGGTACCTGTTTATGAGTACAGCTGCTATAAGCAAATTGGTTTGTCAGAGAAAGTTAATGAGTTTAATGCTTTTCTCACAAAGAGAGAATAACTAATGAAAAGTACACATGCTAAAAACCCTGTGTGATAACTCCACACTAGGCATGAAGTGCAACTCCTAGTGGAATCACGTACAGCTCTGTTGGGTAACTACGATCTTGAAAGCAAGCAATTGCTACTGATTCGAGCCAGGTAGATGTTCTACTCAATAGTTTCATGGCTTTGTTTAGGGATCAAAGCTTTTGTCTGAACACACCCTGGCTGAGTCTTCAAGGAAGAATGAAAGTAACGCAAATCAAAACGTGGATTGAGTTGCTTATAGAATGGTATTGAATAATGTTCCAAGAAAAGCCAAGGCCACAACACCTTCAGTGGAATTTGTAAACTTATTATGCTATCAGAGTCAATTAAAGCTAATCTGTAATAACACACAGCTCCAGATTCTGGAAAATATTAATATTAACCATAGAGTTTGTAATAATATGCCTGGTAATAACAATAATAGCAATAATCACAAAACAGAAAAACTATATGCAATATTATGCTATTCCAAAGACTTAAGAAAACTTCTATTACATATTATTTGCTCATTTTAAGGCTTATTAAGTCACATCTTTAAAAGCATTTGTAAAGATATGAGCAGGGTACAAAATGGGATCTTCTATTTTTCAAAATACCTGCTGCTTTTCATGTTAAGTATCCTCTAAATTAAAAATCCTTAATAAGATACATTTTTCCCTTTAATGTTTATATATAAATAGCAGAGTTTTATTACAGAAAAGTATAATAGAATCCAAATTGCAATAAAATCATACCAATAAGATGCACATTTAAAGATTTCTATTTTACTTTTTTGTAGAGTTTTTTTTCTATTATAAAGTTTGATTTAAGTAACCCACTATGGATATTTAGAATGAAAACCTGTCAAGCATATTTTGTATATTAAAATAAGTAAAAGTAAGAATGATGATATACTATTTCTCATTTATTCAATTGCCATGAACCCAGTTTTACAACATTCTCTATTGGTGAGATTCTGGAGAAACTGGCAACTCTTAGGCACAGTTTTCCAAAATGCAAAATGCTTCAATCTCTGTGAAAAGAAATTTGGAAACATCTAGAAAAATTATATCACCATTATGGTCTAACACAGCAAATGAACTCGTAGGAATTGATGCCCAAATAAATACTGTGGAGAGTAAAAGTGCCAGATACAAAGTGTTTTCATGTTGTATTGTTATTAATGACAGCAATACAAATAATCAATTACAAATAAATAGCCCAGACATATTCTCAATACCCACCTGACCAGCCAACTAGCCATATTACATCCACAATTATGCTGCTGTGAAAAGAAAAATGAAATAACTCTGTATACTGCATTCTGAAATTTAAGATGTGTTAAATGAAAAAAACAAGGTGGAGAAGATGTATATAGGATGAAACTATCCATCCACAAGGCTAGAGATAGTCCTACCTATGTCTACATATATGGTTAGATTTAAAATCATAAGAATACATTTTTAAAAATCATAAACAAACAAGTAAATATTATACATAGATATAGGAGGTAGCGGGTATTGAAAATAGGGAAAAAAAGGTAGGCTTATCTTAATATATCAGGCTTGTGGATCTAATTGAGAATTATGTGTGTGATTTTGCATAAACATAAAATGAGTAAGTTAAAATGGAGTACAAAATCATCCTTGAACATTGCAAGCCCAATAAAGCAAAAAAAAAAAAAAAAATTTTTCCTTATTTATTGAGTTGATGCGAGAAATCTTTTCAAGTGGGTTTTAAACATAGTCATTAGATTTACTGACTTGAGAAACCTCCCACATCCAATAAAAAAAATAAAGAAATTTTCAAGTGCTTTCAAAATAGTGTTAATATTGCTGGTATTAACATCCTTAAACTTTTATTTATGTATTTTTCAGATAAAACAAATAACTGCATCAGCATTGTTAAAATGCATGTCTCTCAATTATCATCAAAAACATCAACAACAACAAAGAGAGAGATAATTATAGAAGTAAATAAGTAAAACCTCAGTAATTCTAAATTTGAATTGGAAATGTAAGTAGGAACTCATGATGTATCTTCTTTAAAAATAGCGTGTTTTATAACTCCGCTGTAAAGGCCTGAAAACAATTGGCTTACCTAGGAATGGTGAGTGCAACTCTCCTCATTTAGATTCTTGTCTCTAAAAACCTTATTCTAAGTAAGGAGACCTGTGCACTTGGGAAATGGTTGAATCAAGGTATCTGGAAAAAAATAAACAGAATAATTTGGGACCCTATTGTAATTTCACAAAACACAGATGCTGTCATAGATGAGTCAGGGTTAACCTATGGGTAACTTATTGAGCTCCTATTGTCCCAAATCAAAACAAGTTGGACTTCAAAAGAATAAGAATAGCAGTGGATTGAAACATATACGATATATAAAAATCATTACATTTATAATGATACTAAAACAAACAACAAGCAGAAAAGAATAAATTATATTGGTCATCCTTAGAAAATGTTAGAAAACTAGCTTGCTATTCTAAAAACAATAGTAAATAAATGAAAATAAGACACTTTCTCAGAAAATACATACTGATTTTCAGATAACCCATACCTGACTATTTTCATCTGATTTCAGTTGTTACGACTAATAGATCCTCCTAGGTCATTTGAGTTAACAGCTGTGTTTTTTGCGGTTTGGGTGAATTACCTTTTTTTCCCATTTCAATTTGTAACTAATTTCCAATATGAATAAAGATATACAAAGCATTAATTCAAGTTTAATTGTCCAACAACAAGTGAAATATGCATAGTAAACATTTTGAAAATTATAAAAAATACTAAAATAAAATGTAGTTCTTTAAAATATTATTAATGTTTCAAGCATTTATATATTTACATAGATTTCATTACATCATATGATTTTCTAAGTTGTCCTATATGAAAGTCTGTGTGTTTAATGATGTATCTTCTGTCCTAGTCCTATAAGGAAAATAAATTTAAAAAGAAACAAGTTATAAATATTCTGGCAAGAGAATAAAGGTCAATGTGTGAAAACAAGTAAGTTTCAACTGATAAACCATCCATGCAAATGGAGACCTTAGTAAAAATATGATTGTTTTAAAGTAAGCCAGAGAGTAAAAAAAAAAACAAAAAACAGAACGCTATATAAATTAGGATGACTTCTTAACCTGTACGTCCTTGGTGACAGACACATGCAGAAAATGAAATAACAGATGTGACCAATTAAACTGTGTTTTTAGGGAATATTTGCATTTTTTTCTGACAATTTCAGCTCAAAAGCCTGGACAAATGTCATTGAAATACCTTAAGTAATATAATTTATTACTTATTATTAACAAAATTATGTCCTTACATAAGCCTCAAGTTTAAGTGTCTGTAAAATGGAAGATTTGTCTGTTTATATACATGCATATAATTTGACAAATCTGTTCTCCTGAAGTATGTAATTTCCATAGAGAGAGAGAGAGATTAGATAGATAGATAGACGGTAGATTCATTGTCTGACATATGTGCATATATACATATATAGTGTGTATATGTGTGTATGTGTGTGTATATATATATGTATATCCACATATATATATATAATTACAGGAGACTTTTATTAAAATGCCCTGCTATAATGCTATTGTTACTGCCACTATTTTTAGTTTTTGTCTGTGAGTAATTTGTAAACTTTTAGATGATTTTTATATTTTAAATCTGCAGTGTAGTGGGAAATAATTTTGGATTCTGCCAGCTTTTCGCCATTAGTAGATTCTCCTTTTTCTCAGATTTGTTAATCATTTAGATAAACTGTGAAAAAATTCCCAAGAATATTGTCTTCATAAAAGATCTCTAGCTATGTTTTGATAATGGTATGATAAACTCCAAGAGAACCCCTTAGGAGGACTGAGGCCCTGCATCTGCCTATCAGGGATCATGTAGATTAATAGAATACTGACTTCCTTTTTGTCTCACCATCCCAGCCAAAAGCTCAATGATCAAAGACAGAAACACTTTCCAAATGAATTTACTCTAAATTCCTTATAATCCTTGACTTGGTGTAGTGACAACCTGGCTTCCTAAACATCGTATTTTGGACTGTGTGGTCCTCTGTACCAAAGTCTGGCTTCTTCAGAAGTTACTGAACTCTATGAATGTTTAAAATGAAGAATTGTGTTGATACAGACTACAATATGGGTAGACCTTGAAAACATTATGCTGAGTGAAAGAAGACAGTCACTAAATGCTGTATGTTGCAGGGTTCCATTTATATGAAATGTCCAGTACTGGGAAATCTTTAGACACAAAATAGATTATCTGTTTCCAGGGAGGGGTGGGGAGGAGGAAATGCAGGGTGATTGTTAATGGGTACAGAATTTCTTTTGGGGGTGGTTAAAATTTCTGAAAAGGAATTGTGGTGGTGTCTGTAAAACTGCATATATACTAAAGCATACAAAATTGTACATTTTAAGATAGTGAATTTTATGGTATGGGAATTGTATTTCAATAATGCTGTTATGACAAAAATGTTTAAAAGAAGAACTAAACCAGACAGACTAGATAACCACACACAAAGCTAACAATGTAGTGCCATTATGCACCAGGAAGGTGTGAGGGACATGGAGAATTCTGTTGTATAGCCCCAAATTAGAGCAGAGTCACTGACTTCTGAAAAGCAATGCTAAGAAAAAAATACAGAGTTACAAACATGAGAGTCATTTTAGGAAAATGTTCTAGTGACTTCCAGAGTGAAGAGCACATTATACAGGTTTGATCATAGACCTAAAGATTGTTTGCATATATTAAAAGTAATGGGACTTAGAAAACAAATTATAAGCTGGTACTTTAGTAAGAGAAATGTGCTATCTTATGTCTAACTAAAAGAAGGATCACAAGGCTACCCCAGTTTTAGCGTGACATGAAAAGTATACCTTACCTTTATATAGGATTTTATATGTGACAAAACATTTTAGGTTTAGCTATAACCTCATTGCATCCTGCTGGAGTTTGTAGGGCAGGTGATGTCAAGCTTGTTACATAAATGAGAAAAAGAAAGCCCACATAGTTTATGTGACTTTCCAAAAAACTCACTGAAAGCAATTGATAGAGTCAAGATTAAAATCCAAATTATCTCACTCAAGACTTTTTTCAGTACACAAGATACAAGTTACGGATTCTGACTCTTGCAGCTTATGATGAAATGACCTGAATACATTCCACAGCACATCTGGTTTAGTTATTTTTGTTGTTTTAATTAATGGATTGTCTTATGACCAATAAGGGGATCATCTCTCAATGCGGCTAAAAATGGCAAATCAAATGTAGCACCGCCGATTATGTGACAATGTATAAATTTCAGCACAGACCCTACAAAGAAATTTCCTACTCAAAAAATCAAGTCCCACATCTCTATTCTACTTGTGATGATTTAGCCAGGTTGATCACTTCTGTAGTTAAGAAAAAAATGATAGACTATCATACAATCAACACAGTCTAACTGTAAGAGGGACAGAGAGAATGGGGAGCAGCTCATCTGATGCATCTCACATCTCCAAGACAGAGGACAGGGTTCAAATTCCACATTTGCCTTTTTTGTGCATTTCTTAACTTGGCTCAGCAGCAGCTCTAGCACAGTGGAATGACGAAGCTTACTTCACTGATTTGTGAAAGAAGAAGTAAGGATAAGAAGACACTGGATATATAAATTGTCAACCATATTTCCTCATGTAAATCTGGATGATGAAAGCACAAAACAGCGTAAAACACAACCACCATAACAATGATTGCAGCATCGGAAGCAATCTTGCTATAATCTTATGTGCACATTTTAATTTATGTTTAAAATTTACCTGTGTTTTCTAGGGCAGCAGTTCCCAAACTTAGTGTCAGGACCATCCATTATATATTTGGAAAATTAGAAAAGGGTTCCATAGTAGAATTGCCAAGTATTTCTTGGGATATTCTTATATTAAAACGTATTTTGTTTGCTGCTTATATGGAATTTAAATATAATGGGACATTCTGTTTCATTTTTATTTATTTTTTGTCTTTGTTAAATCTGGCAATCCTGTCGACAAAGAGCTTTTGTTTATGTAAGTTATATCTATTTACATTTGCTATGTCAAAATTGAAGACTGAAGTATTTTTAAAGATTACTCATGATTTACAAATAATAGTAATCAATCTATTGAATGTTCATATGCTTCCTTGGGGAAGAATTGTCTATTAAATTCTCCAGGGTTAGAGTATTTTGAATGAAAATTCAGGTAGTGAGGAATCATAGCCTGTAGTAACATAACATAAATTTATCAAATATGAAAGCAAATTTAAGCATTGACATTTATAATAACCATACTTTGTGATTTTCTATTACTTATAGTATATTATTCCAAATGAGGCTAAGAAATTTTTTATTACCAAGAGTCATGTCAAATTGGAGAAATAGACATGATAGATTGTGTGTTTGTATGAGTTACTTTTGCAATAGAGAACTAAATAGCTCAATGATTTAGCTGATTTTTACTATCGTTTTCATGAACGTGTATTCTTGTTTGTATAATAATTACCTTGTGTGAGAAATTATCAAATATTTGGCACGTAATATTTTAGTTCTAGGCATTTTGCTATGATGTTACTAAAACACCAAAAGTTTGGTCAAAATCCTGTTGCTCGCTACACAGAAATCCAGTCACTGAGATGAGAATTACCAGGGAAGAATGCTTTTTATTTAAGTAATATCAACTAAGGAGAATGGGAGATTCCTTCTCAAATCTTTCTGTCCCACTTGAGACAGGGATGTAGAAAACAGGGATTGAGAGGGTTGAGGAAGCGGAGTTCAAATAGATGGAGTTTGGCATCTCATTGTCTGGATGTAGTGATCTGGTGAGTTTTAGTTTCTTGATCCTATAGGCCTGAGGATTGGTTTCCTGAGAAAGGTACTCAGATAAGAGAAATGTTAAGTTTCAAGTTTTAAGACCCAGAGTATCCATTTTCATGTTTATTCAAACTGTAACAACTAGTTATATGGTGAAGTACGGCTGGTTTAATTGGAAATACATAATTAAACTATAATCTCTGCTGTCAGGAGGAGACCCTGATCTTCATTCTGAGTCAATTTCTTATTCCATTATTTTGAAAAAATATTTCTGATATTTAGTAATAAATTACATATTGAGTATAACTTGGTATTTGCAAAGGATGTTGCTTTTAATTGTGAATCTCGTTTACTACTTGTAACAGAACATAAGAGCATGAACAAATACTCTAAATCACAAAGTTGGTAATCAAAAATTACAAATCTTGGTTCTTTCTTTAACACCACAATTACCCCTTGTTATTTATGTTCTTATTTTTAGTTCTGATATTTTCCAAATACATCTCTATTTGTACAATGTATCACAAAGACCATGAGCCTAAAGCAAAGGTTACCTCACTCTTGGTTGAGCTAAAACAAAGCTCCCCACTCTTACCAGAAATGGCAGACAAAGGCAACAGCCAGGCCTTAATCTAGTCCTTTTGATGATGGCCCATCATTCATGTCAGAGAAATGATAAGGCATGATAGAACTCTAGTCACAAGTCAGGAGTGCCTCCCAGAATGCATGCTTCTTCTACTTAGTAATGATATGTCACAGTGTGAAACATCAGCAACTGATAGCCTTTCCTGAGTCAGCATTGCCCATGCCATGATGAGGTGACTGCTGATCAAATTTTAGTTGGGAGACTGCCATTACTTTTTTCATTTTTGCATTAGAAAATTGGAATATCTTATTATAAGTCTGTTCTATTTTATTTTAAATGGGTTTTTGTTGCTAAAAGAGAGAGTTTATATTCTTACTAAGCAATGTGGTTAAATTGTTCTTACGACAAATTTTCATAATTACTAATATGTTAGAGCTCATGGTTAAAATATGTTAGACCTCATGGTTAAAATTAAGCATTCCCTTTCTTGGGAATGACATTTGATGTCGTATCCCTTAGTATAAGGGAAGTATTAAGATTAGAGGTTTCTCATTCATTGTCTACTGATAAACCCCCATGTAATGATTCTTGGTCACATAGCTACCTACAGACTATAAGCCTTGTTGTTGTTGTTGTATGTACTTTTTTCCAAAGGATCACTTCTTTTGGGAGGAAGAGGTGGGAGGTATTCATCTTTCTTCACATAATTATTTTGGAGTAGATTGAAAATTTTTCACTTTCTTCTGTGCCATCTTTTAGAAAGGTTGACATACTTGATTTGCAGTTTAATTGACATCTTCAGTAGAAGACATTAAATTTCTTGATTCAAGATTACAAAAACAACTGTCAAGTTGTTCTGAGACACCATTTGCCCTAATTTTCTGCTAATGTGGTTTGGAAAATGGTGACACTGATGAATTTTTACCCTTTTGAATACTTAGAATCCACAGCAGTATCAGAAGGACAGATTCCATTTTTTATGACATGAATTGTGAAAATAAAAATGCACCATGTTTTGACTCACCATTATTTGCTGGATAAATTTAAAGTATTAATGGAATGGTTTGTAATAATTTGGCTTGGAAAAATTTTAACGTTAAACATTGGATTCACTTTTTTAAATCTATGATTTATTTGTATGTTGCCTTATGAGATAAACATATTTGTTTCATCAACACAGGCCACTATAGGTGACTAATATTTTGTTATGTGGCTTTGGGGGAAAAAACTAGTTTGCTGAAAACTAGTCATAAAAATGAAAGGTCCAGAATGTTATCATCTGTGTTGCCCTATTATGAGTTTTGTGACCTTCACCAATATGACTTCACTCAGCTGTTCTCTTTCACTCACAAACACCACCCATTATTACAGAAATCATTTGTTGAATACTACTGTATATTTTCTGCTGTCTTTTGAAAATAGAGGAATATATCTTCCTCCCATGCTATCTTCTTACTCTTAATAAATTAGAATCATACTTTTTTTCTAGCATGTGGTCAACATATATTTGTTGACTAGATGAATTTATTTTATTTTACATTGAATGTTGTCATTGTTTTCTTAACATATACATTTTCATGTCTGATAATTATTTTTTAAAAATATTTTCCCATAACTCCATGTGTGGTCTTTTTTTTCCATTTTCTGCAACATTTATTATTTCTTTGTGTTGGAAACATTCAGTATCCTTCTTCTTTTAGCTATTTGAAACTATTATCAACAATAATCATCTTTCATTGCTGTTAACTATAGTCATCTCACATTAACTAAAGTCATCTTACATTGCATCTTGCCTTGCTATAACTAGTCTATCTATACATCTATACTTGATCTAGCTGTAATGTTGTATGTTTTGAATTCTTTTTTGTAAGGATGTGGTGTACAATTCAGGATTAGATATACAAGTGGTCATTGTACAGGTAAAGTTGGGGCCTCACTTTGGTCCCCACTTTGCCTGGTTTGAGATCAGGCACACTTATTGATGAAGTGATGAACATAGATGCAAAAATCCACACCTAGGTCTTCCTTACAGAATAAAAGATTGATATGCAAGACTGTATTTACTTTTTAATTCAACACTTGGGGTGTTGCTTATTGAGAATATTCCAGAATCCATTTGTTAATTCATTCTAAAAAAATATATATGGAGAATTCACCATACTGTAAAGTACATTTAAGGCTGGAGCTCTAAAATCCAACACATGTATCCCTTTGAAGAGAGAATAAGAAACATTCACTGAGGAGCCTTCTGTTGAGCACTGAGGGACAGACCTAAAGCAGAATAGAAAGCATTGCTTTTTGGAAAATGCCAGCAATTCACCCATATTTTAAAGAATGAATGAAGGAGCATGAAGATTGAAGTGAGCATGACACAGTTAACAAACAACATAATAGAAGGTTTAATATTAACATAGTATTTTTTTTTTTTTTTTTGAGTTGGAGTCTCACTCTGTTGCCCAGACCGGAGTGCAGTGGCCGCTCCCGGCCACCACAGCCTCGACCTGCTGGGCTCCTGCAATCCTTCCGCCTCAGCCTTCCAAGTAGCAGGAATTACAGGTGCGCGCTACCACGCCCGGCTCATTTTTTGATTTATTGTAGAGATGAGGTCTCACCAAGTTGCCCAGGTGGGTCTCGAACCCGCGGGCTCAGGCAATCCACTCACCTCAGCCTCCCAAGGCGCGGGATTACAGGCTGAGCTACCGAGCCCGGCTTAACATAGTATTTTTAAAACATTGTCCTGTGCATAATAATATCACTTAATATGCATTATGATTTTTAAAAATTTCTCAGAAAACTCCTATGAGATGGGAACAGTAGGTATTATCAACACAATGTAAAAGCAGACCTTTAAGAGACCTGCATCACCAAATTACCTCCAAGTCCTGCACTGGAACCTAGGTTTTCTGACTTACATGAGCTCTTCTACCACACTTTCTTTCTGTTAATTGAAGCAACTAATTTAACACATTGTTTCTCTCTGTCTCTTTCTCTCTCTCTCTCTCTCTCTCTCTCTGTCTCTCCCTGTGTGTGTGTGTTGTGTGTGTGTGTGTGTGAAGAAAAACTAGCAAATGTCAGCCCACACTCCTCTTATCCTAACACATACATTTTAATATTTGTTATGTTAAATGCCTTATAAGCCAATATACATAATACAAAAGTAGGAAAAATCATTCAGAAGAAAGAAACAGCAGTGACAACAAAAATTCACTTTGATGAAGAAGAGCTCAGGCTGAATAAATCAATCCATCTATGTATGCATGCATGTTATCTATTTATCCATTTATGTTATGTGTACATATACATACATTAAGAACCACCAAAAAAGGTAACATCAAACTAGGTTTTGCATAGAATTTGAACACTGATCTATATTTGTGTTTATATCCCCAGTTCCCACAGAAGATTATGAACAGCACAGGCATTTGGTGTCCATTTGAATTAATAAATAGATGAGATCATGGTTGTTATCAAAAATAAGTATGAAAAGATGTCTAATGAGAATTATATTGGCCCCTTGTCATCCACCAAGAGTTTGTCGTTTCTTTTTTTTTTTTTTTTTTTTTAGTTTGAGTCTCAATTAGTCGCCCAGACAGGAGTGCAGTGGCTGCTCCCCGCCACCGCAGCCACGACCTGCTGGGCTCCGGCGATCCTTCCGCCTCAGCCTTCCGAGTAGCTGGAACTACAGGCGCGCTACCACGCCCGGCTAGTTTTTGATATATTGTAGAGATGAGGTCTCGCCAAGTTGGCTATGGAATATTTCAATCCGATCATCCACCCCCTCCAGCTTCTGGAAAGTCATTGCCTCCAAAACCATGTTCTCCTGAGAAATGGCGACACAAGTCTGCTCAATAACTTCGGGACAGATTTATCTTTCCTTTGTGCTCTAGTACAATGAGAAGTCGTAATCCCTGCCTTTTGTAAAGTCAGTAGGATTCAAAGCCCCTCAGACAATTTCCTGAATCATCCTTTTGGCGCTCCCTTCTCTGGGGTCCTTTTCTGCCTAAAGTTCCCTCTCCCTCTGTTCTCAGCATTTCCATCCCGTCTGCTATGTCCATGGCATCGCTCGTCAACCTTCCTACCCATGCACACATCCCAAGCCTAGAGTAGTATAACAAAATCAGGACCAGGCTCAGAGACAGAGGGTCCTGAAAGGAAATCCCTCCCCACATTTTACTAGATGAACTTGGTCAAGCCACTTCCTATCTCTGGGCCTCAGTTTCCTCACTTAGAAAACGAGGGTCAGGGCCAGGCGTGGTGGCTCACGCCTATAATCCCAGCACTTTGGGAGGCTGAGGTGAGTGAATTGCCTGAGCCCACGGGTTCGAGACCGGCCTGGACAACTTGGCGAGACCTCATCTCTACAATAAATCAGAAAATTGAGCCGGGCTCAGTGGTTCAGCCTGTAATCCCTTGCTTGGGGAGGCTGAGGTGAGTGGATTGCCCAAGCCTGCGGGTTTGAGACCCACCTGGGCAACTTGGCGAGACCTCTACCATAAATCAAAAATTAGCTGGGCGTGGTAGCGCGTGCCTGTAGTTCCAGCTACTTGGAAGGCTGAGGCAGAAAGATCGCCTGAGCCCAGCAGGTCGAGGTTGCGGTGGCCAGGAACGGCCACTGCACTCCAGTCTGGGTGACAGAGTGAGACTCCAACTCAAAAAAAAAAAAATCAGAAAATTAGCTGAGTGTGGTGGTGCGTGCCTGTAGTTCCAGCTACTTGAAAGGCTGAGACGGAAGGATCACCTGAGCCCAGCAGGTCGAGGCTGCGGGGGCCATGAGTGTGCCACTGCACACCAGCCTGGGTGACAGAGTGAGACTCCAACTCAAAAAAAAAAAAGAAAAAAAGAAAATGAGGGTCGGGCACAGTGGCTCACATCTGTAATCCCAGCACTTTGAGAGTCCGAGGCAAGAAGACTGCTTAAGCCCAGGAGTTTGAGACCAGCCTGGGCAACATAGCAAATCTTCGTCTCTACAAAAATCAAAACATTAGCTGGGCATGGCAGTGTGCTCCCGTAGTCCCAGCTACTCAGGAGGCTGAAGCAGAAGGATCACCTGAGCCTAGGAGGTAGAGGCTGTGGTGAGCAGTGATCCTTCAGAAGCTGGAGAGTTAGATAAGTACCCCAGCCTAGACGACAGAGTGAGACTCCAACTCAAAAAAAAAAAAAGGAAAATGAGGATTATGACAGTTCCCTCAAGGTGGTTGCTTGGACCGAAAGAGATGAACAGAGATAGCAAAGTACTTAACAGTGCTTGGCCCTTTGAACACTTGTCCCCTTTCCCTTTTTTCCCTGGGGCTTATTGAAGGCCCTACCCTAGGTCAGCAGGAGCTGGGGAAATACCACTCCTATACAGATGCATCCTGAAAACTCAGAGGGAAGCATGTACTCCAAAAGCGTGTTCTGTGAAACTCTATCTAGACGTGACTCAAAATTCTGGGACCCAACAAAGACATCATGGTGTTTCTCCGGGGTAGGATAAACAGACCTCAGAGAAACACAGGAGCCAGTCACCTTGAATGCCCTCCCACTCCCTACCCATTTGTAGACGGTTTCATACTCATGAAAAGAAAACAGCACTAGTATACACATTTTTTTGGAACTAAAAATGCAAACTTTGGGCGGGAGGGCTGTGAAAACAAATCATGAACATACTGCAGCTATTTTTGGTGGCTCAATGCCCTGAGTTGCCCATTTAGATAATATAATAATAAGAAAAAAAAAATGTGACTAACCAGTGAGAGGTTAATGGAATTAGGTTTCAAATGTGCTCTCTGCAAATGTCGTGCCATCTCACCCAACAAAAGTGAATGCTGTGTTGGAAAGACCTCAGGGGACACACATAGAAATTAAGAAGTCAATTAGGTATCAGCTGGACTCTTTTCAGGACTATGATCTGGTTTAGGATTATTTTTGATCTGGGAACTTCCATTTTTCCTCCTGGAGACTTTCCTTTCACATCATCGATTTTATTAGGAGCGGCTGAGTTCTCTCAGATCTGTGAGTAAGGTTTAGTGAGAATTGATGAGTCCTGGTTAAATAAGAGCCCTAATGGCCACGGGTCGTTGTTATGTGGTAGAAGTCAAACTCAGTTATCTTTTAATTCCACAATTCTCTGTCTACCAAGAGACTCTCCAGAACCTTTTTTTATGTGTCTTTCTTCATCTGAAATCTTTCCTTTGGAATCAGGCCTACTTTAGAAAGACGAAAAAAGCCAAAATACACAACACCTTCGTTTATTAGGAGAGTGAGAGAAATAGAAAAGGGATTTTTCTCTGTAGGTTAGGTTTTTTTCTAGTAAGGAAATATTAGACCGTCGGGTAAACAATCTTGGCTACTCAGATCGAGCTAGAAAAACACAACTTTAGCATGCTTATTGTTGATGTCTACTTAGATCAATTCTACCAGCCTTGCTAGTACTCTCCTCCCTGACTGCAGCCATTTGGGAAAAGTTCTGTTTAGGAAGACAGAACAAAGCCTATCTTTATGCTCGGAGCAGTGCCTAGCTCCCGGGATTTGGAGGAGGGGAGAAGAGAAAGGAATAATGAACAACGAGAGGGTGATATTTAGTTTCTTCTTACATTTCACTTAGTAAGGATTCCTTCAATGTCAAAGGGGGAGACATCCCTAGGATTTGCAATCTCTCAACTGCTTTCCAATGTCTTCAAAAAAATTCTTTAACATACACCTGTCGGCCAGGCTCGGCGGCTCGGCCTGTAATCCCGGCACTTTGGGAGGCCGAGGTGAGTGGATTGCCTGAGCCCACGGGCTCAAGACCAGCACGGGCAACTTGGTGAGACCTCATCTCTACAATAAATTTTTAAAAATTAGCCGGTCGTGGTAGCACCTGCCTGTAGTTCCAGCTATTTGGAAGGCTGAGGTGGAAGGATTGCTGGAGCCCAGCAGGTTGACGCTGGGGTGGCTGTGAACCTGCCACTGCACTCTAGCCTGGGCGGAGGAGTGAGACTTCAACTAAAAAAAAAAAAAATTAAAGTCTCACATAGGGATTCGGATTTCTTTGGGTGGCACTGAGCCTTGATGTTTGTAGAGCACAATCAAATCAAGACTAACTTTACTGGTAGAAAATGGCTCGCCTATCTACACAGTCTAAAATAAAAACCAGACCAGGGACAGTGGCTCATGCCTGTAATCCCAGCACTTTCGGAGGCCAAGGTGAGAGGATTGCTTGAACCCAGGAGTTCAAGACCATCCTGGCAACATAGCGAGACTTGATCTCTACAGAAAAATCAGAAAAATTAACCGGGCATGGTGGCGTGTGCCTGTAGTCCCAGCTACTCAGGAGGCAGAGGCAGAAGGATTGTCTGAGCCTAGGAGGTCAAGACTTTGGTGAGCCCGTGATTGGGCCACAGCACTTCAACGTGACAGAGTGAGACCCTGACTCAAAAAATAAATAAAAGTAAAAATTAAAAGTAAAATTAAGACCATGAGTATACCTTCATGAAAAATAATCTGGCTATGGAGCTATGCGTGGGTAACTGTTTCTGAACTTTTCCAAATATACCTGTTTTCTACTTATTAATTCCTTCCAAACACTCATAGCACCAAAAGCATACAAACTATGGTATGAAAATTTACATTTACCCATTAGCTTAATTTGGTCTGCAGTTGGTGGGGAATAGGGGTGGGGAGGGCTGTCAGTGGTAAATTTTAGCAATGCATTCCTTTGGCCCAGTTCCTGAAATACTAGCATACCCTGGAGCATAGTTCTGAGGTCTTTTTCAAGCTAAAGGAGTGGTCAGAGTGGGAATTTCAGGTACTACAGCAGGTGGAAGGAAGATATCTTTTGGCACTTTTTGTTAAGAGTTGGAGTCTCACTCCATAACCCAGCCTAGAGTGCAGTGGCATACTCACGGCCACCCCAGCATTGACCTGCTGGGTTCAGGCGATCATTCCACCTCAGCCTTCCAAGGAGCTTAAGCCACAGGTACGCACCACCATGTCTGGCTAATTTTTTGATTTCTTGTAGAGACGAGGTCTTGCCAAGTTGACCAGGCTGGTCTCGAACCCCTGGACTCAGGCAATCCTCTTGTCTCAGCCTCCCAAAGTAAAGTGCTGGGATTACAGGCATGAGCCACCGCACGTAACACCACCTTTACAGCCATCATCATTTTCTTTTTCTTTTTTTAGTTGGAGTCTCACTCCATTGTCCAGGCTGGAGTGCAGTGGCACACTCACTGCCATCCCAGCATCGATTTGCTGGGCTCCAGCAATCCTTCCACCTTAGCCTTCTAAATAGCCAGAACTACAGGCGCACACTACGACGCCGGGCTGATTTTTTACTTATTGTAGAGATGAGATCTCACCAAGTTGCCTTGGCTGGTCTTGAACCCACGGGCTCAGGCTATCCACTTGCCTCAGCCTCCCAAAGTGCTGGGATTACAGGCTGAGCCACTGAGCCTGGCCCTTTTTTTTTTTTTTTTTCTTTTTTTTTGAGTTGAGGTTTCTGTCAACCAGACTGGAGTGCAGTGGCATGTTCTCAATGATCACAGCTCACAGCAGCCTTGACCTCCTGGGCTCAGGCGATCCTTACCCTCAAGCCTCCCTAACAGCTGGGACTACAGGTGTGCGCCACCATGCCCAGCTAACTTTTTAATTTTTTTGTAGAGATAAGTTTTTGCTATGTTGCATGCAGGCTGGTCTCGAACTCCTGAGCTCAAGCAATCCACCCACCTCAGCTTCGCAAAGGGCTGGAATTACAGGCATGAGCCACCTCACCTGACCATTTTCTTTTCTTTTCTTTTTTTTTTGAGTGAAGTCTCACTCTGTCACCTAGGCTGGAGGGCAATGGCATGCTCAATGCCACCGCAGCCTCAACCTGCTGGGCTCAGGAGATCCTTCTGTCTCAGCCTTCCAAGTAGTTGGAACTACAGGCATATGCCACCATGCTTTTTTTTTTTTTAATTTATTGTAGAGACAAGGTCTCACCAAGTGGTCCAGCTGGTCTTGAACCCCTAAGCTCAGACAATCCTCTCTCCTCCGCCTCCCAAAGTGCTGGAATTACAGGCTTGAGTCACTGCACCCAGCCCCATTTTCATTTTCTAACCATTGCTTCTATGTTCATTATTCTAATCGCTTTATGAATGTATTAATTTATTCCTCACAATGACTTTATGAAGGCAGTACTGTTATTGCCACCGTTCCAAATATAGGGAAACTGAGGCATAGAGGGTGGCTAGCTTCGCCCAAGCCTCACAGCTGGTGATTGGCAGAGTCGGTATTCTTGGCCAGAAGGCATGCCACCTCTAAGATAAATTGCTGACCATCTCTTTGCACTGAGGCCTAACCTCAGGGTTCAACTGAAGGCACTGGACTTAGAGAAGTCCAGTCTGGGGCTGCTGGGAACTCAGTTACCTGAGAGCGGCAGAAGAACCGAGAAGGAGGAGCTCTCTGACTTGAGCTCACAGGCAGTAACAGCAACACAGCATTAGCACATTGTTGAATAAGCACAAGATTGTCAAATAAAACAAGATCTGCTCTGACTCTTACCTGGCATCTTTTTCTTCACTTCTAGTCCTTAAGAATTTTTTTAGAGGATTACTTTTTATTTATTTACTTTTTGAGACAGGGTCTTACTCTGTTGCCCAGGCTGGAGTGCAGTGACACAGTAACACCTCACCAAAGCCTCAACCTCTTGGGCTCAGGTGATCCTTACACCTCACCCTCCCGAGTAGCTGGGACTCCAGGGAAGCACCATCACACCTGGCTAAGCTTTTTTATTTTTTGTAGAGATGAGATCTTGCTAGGTTGCTCAGGGTGGTCTTGCAATCCTGTTCTCGAGCGATCCTCCCACCTTGGCCTCCCAAAGTGCTGGGATTACAGGCATGAGCCCACCATGCCTGGCCAAGGATGTTGAAACAGTCTGAAGCCAGACTTGTTCTTTTAAGGGCCTCTCCGTCTCTTTTGGAGTTCGTTTGGGTAGGCTAACATAGGCTTTATCACAGGAAGAGTAAACATGGTTGGAAGGTATGCCTGGATTTAGGACAGGGACTTTTTTCTCCCTCTTGTCACAAATGACAACTCTAGGAGAGCCCTTTTTGGCCTCACCCTTCTGTCCCCTCTCCACCCTCCTCTTGGCGGCTCCCTGGCCATCCCCCATTTTCCCATTGTGCTTATCTGGGTCACATTTGTTGGTGTGGGTCATGACTGTCGGGTAGAGTTCAGAAAAATTGTTTCTATAAATAAATTTCATTTTGGGGGGGTCCCCCCTTGTATATGTGTATGTGACTGATACTAGCTGGGGGAGAAAAGGCTTAGGGATATACTCCCAACAGATCCCAAGATTGGACAGACTGTACTTTCGCAACACTGAATCAAAAGTCATAAGATAGCTGGGCTCGGTGGCTCAGCCTGTAATCCCACGCCTTGGGAAGCTGAGATGAGTGGATTGCCTGAGCCTGCGGGTTCGAGACCCGCCTGAGCAACTTGGCGAGACATTTCATTTTTTTCTTTTTTTGAGTTAGAGTCTCACTCTGTCACCCAGACTGGAGTGCAGTGGCCGCTCCCAGCCACCGCAGCCTCGACCTGCTGGGCTCCGGCGATCCTTCCGCCTCAGCCTTCCAAGTAGCTGGAACTACAGGCGCGCGCTACCACACCCAGCTAATTTTTGATTTTTGTAGAGATGAGGTCTCACCAAATTGCCCGGGTGGGTCTCGAACCCGCAGGCTCAGGCAATCCACTCACCTCAGCCTCCCAAGGTGCAGGATTACAGGCTGAGCCACCGAGCCCGGCTGAGAACTCACTGTTTAACGTGAGGATGGCACTAAGGCATTCATGAAGAATTCTTCCCCTTGACCCAAACACCTCCCACCAGGTCTCTCCTCCAACAATGGGGATCAAATTTCACTATGAGACTTTGTGGGGCCAAACAAACCACACTCAAACTTTAGCAGGGACTATGAATAATACCAGTTTTTTCAGAGTAACTATGTAAACTAGCCACCCTCACTCAGGCATTTAATTGACTGAATGACGTTCGGGCAAAGGAACAGAATTATGTTCTAATTTTAAAAATTAAAGCCTCTTGCATTCAGATAATTACATACTGTTGGAGCTGGTGGGATACTTTGAAACCATTTTTCTCATTTTATACATTTACTTCAAATCAATACACTGTATTGGGTTTGAGTATTTACTATTCACTGTGTTAGGTGTTGGGGTTACAGTATATTCTCCCTGTCTGTAAAGAGATTATGCTTTACTGAAGGAGACAATTAAACAAGCAATCATACACATAAGCATATAATTACAAATTTTTATAAGTGCTATTAAGCAAAAGGACAGGGTTCTCTGAGATCATATGTTGGAGAATGCATGAGAACACTGGGCTGTGGAGAGTGAGAGTGACTTGCCTCAAGTCATTGGGTATGAACTGCAGGGCTGGCACTAGACTCAGTCACATGCCCTCTCTGTCCCAGCTTGACAGAGCTGGAAGTTTAGATCCATAGTAAGGGCTAAGAGATGGGAATCAGAAATCTATGAGCTCCTCTCCTGGCTTCTGCACTACTTTGGATGTTTGGCAGTCTTGAGAGTCAACTGGAGAGATACCCAGGTTGTTAGCTGAGAGACCCTTTGGGGGACCAGCCCCTGCAAGTTTTGGGGGTCCCTGGGAAGATGTGGTGGCATCGGCAATTCGAGGGATAGATATGAGAGAAGAAAGAAAGAGGCTAGACTCCTGTTTAGTGCAGAAGCCATTTAATGGAGGTTTCCATGCTCTTTTTATTCTAAATTTTCACAGGTTAGATCACAAGTTTTTCACGTGAACACAAAGCCAGGCGGATGAGGGGCACCCCCCCACCCACCAGGTGTTTCCTCAGGCATGAGGAAGGACAAACCCAAGATTGTCTTACTCTTTCCCCATGCTTGGTTAATGTTCCTCAAAAGCAATCTTTCCCTGATGTCACAATGTTTCTAATAATCAATAGCTTTCCAATCCCTTACACACACAATACCTTATGCAATGACTAACTTATCTTAATAACTTTCTTATTCTATACTAATTAACACCAACCCCAGCTACTATGCTAAAGATTCAACTGTATGGTTACTATGACAATGCTCAGTGGGCCTCC